>VZTX01028037.1:295168-335490 GCA_013400915.1 Pardalotus punctatus
TTTTTTTTTTTTTTTTTTTAGGTAAAAGGGACAGATATTTTTCACAAGCAGAAAGTTGCTGTTGCCATTTTTTTAACAGAAGGCCTTCTTGCCTCTCTCAGCAAAACTGGAGCATTCTTGTCTGTAAAAATGTCACATCTTCACCTGGGGCAAATTCATGGAAATTTACAAAGATTTACAACATGAAGCAAAGTTTTAATTTTCATGAATATGCCCCAGGTGAAAATGTGACATTTTTCAGAGAGGAATGTACCATTCTCCTCTGCAAACGAGTATTTTCCTAAAGAAATTGTAGCTCAATTTTAAAAGCTGCCTTCCATTACATTTTTTAGATCTACAAAAGGAGAGTTTAATGCACCCATAAACTCCTCTCCCATTTTGCCACGAACTGGATCTTCTCAGTCAGAGAGCCAGTATTATTTTTATTGTCATTATATTTAGGATCCTTAATCATGGATCAAGACGCCGTCATGCCAGGCACTGTGTAAAGAGAGAACATAAGGCTGGTTCTTGCTTCAAAGAGCCAAGCCCCCATGGCAAGAGGCAGCAGCATGGGGGAGCGTATGGAAACGAGACAATGGATTATTGGCAGAAGAGGTTTAGAAGTTGATGTACTGCAACCACTTTGCCTCGTGCTGGGAGAATGGAGTCACCACCTATCAAATCACAAAACCTTTGAATTCGAGCTGAGGATTAGGGACAGACTTTGAAGGATCTTGCTTGGCTGCAGCATCCAGAAAAAGATGAGACGCAATGCCATTAATGCAAAATTCTCCATTTGTCCTGCTGTCACTCAGATAACAAGTTGCTTATATGTGAAGACAGGACTGATATAAAACAACGGAACAGAGCACCAGAAAGCAGAGAAGGATTTAGGGGTAACTGTGGCATGAGAAACCAACAACGTTCTGCTGCTGCAGAAATTGAAAGCATTGGACTGGGGTACAACATCAGGATCACCACTTATAAAACTGTCTGACATACCTCTTGTCAATTTAGTGCTGCCAAGGGCCTGTCTAGGATATTTCATTCAGTTCTAAGCACATCTTAATTTTTTTTTAAAGGATAAAAAAGTCCTATGTCCCAAATACAGTTCTTCAAAGTAGCAAAATCAATTAGAGATCTAGAAAGCACAATTTATGAAGTAAGACTGAAGGAAATTACATTGTTTCATCTAGAAAAGACAAGACTGAAGGGAGACAATAAGAGTCTTTCAATACATCCAAGTTATCTGCAAATATGGGGGAATAATTTTGATGATAGGTTGGGAAATAATGAACTTTGATAGTTGCAAAAGAGATTCAGGATGAACACGAAAAAATTCAAATAGTAAGGATGATTAAGCACTACATAGATTGGCTGGGGAAACTGTTACATCTCTATAATTTTTTGTTTGTTTTTGAATAAGAGCTTAGGCAAACATCTGTTGTGAACAGCTTAGGTACAAGCTGATCCTGCTGTTGGGCAGAGAAGGGATCAGATCTGTGCTAAGCCATCAAGGTGCTCTGAACCACACCAACTGCCCAGTTGGAACTGCATTTGCCTGACGGGTACAAAAACCCTCAACCAGACTGAGTGGAGACATGTGTGAGAAACACTGAAATGTGCTGGGCAGGACCATCTCTCACAATCCTTTCAAAAGCAGTTGGAAAATTTATGGCATGTAAAGTGTAATATTTCCTGTGACATGCATTATAGCTAGGGGCCTTCAGTGTGTAGGTGCACTTGAGTACTTCGAAGTTTTATGCAGCTTTTCGAGAAGGTGATGGACACCAGCCCTCTGGAAGCCAAAGAAAAAGCTTTCAGACTTTTAAAAATGTTCCCTCTCAGTCACTCATGTCCTCTGCTAATTCAAGGGCACCTCTGCTCCACAGTCTTTTCTAGACCAGTTTGGGCAAGACTTAATCAGCATTCATAAAAAGAGATGATTGCTTTTAGAGAGTGTAGAGAAATGGGAAGCAGGAAACGTGGTTGCATTGATGAGAAGTACAACCAGTGATACTTGAGTACAGCACTGAATCAAACCACAAAAGTGCACAAAAAAAGTGATTCTGGAGACATGCAGAAAAGCCAGGAATTGGTGCTCTCCCAAAATTTGTTCTGTGGTTTGGAGATTTGGGTCAGACCACACAGATCAGGGGGAGTTGCAATGACAAGGATGGGAAGCAGAGACCCACACTACAGCAAATGAAACCCTAGAAGTGATTTGTAGGAAGTGCCTCAGCCTTACCCGCTTTAAATCCCTTTCAAGTGGAGCAGGAGAGAGAGACTACAGCTGCCACAGCATCCTGCTGCTTCCACAGTGGTAGGTGCTGCTACACAGCTTTGAGACAGGCACATGAGGTTCTGAAGGCACGAGCATATGAAAAATATTACACAGATGCTCTGCAGATTTATTCTGTTATATCTAATTTATCCTGAAAATGGGGAAGAAACTATTTCACTGTTACTGGGATCGAAGAAAACACGTGAATGAGTACCAGGATGAAAGACGTCATAAATCATACTCATCAAACTTTCTGACACCTCTTCTTCTCCTTACAGTATGGTGGAGTCTTTAGGCGCATTTAGCTCTACAGTGTTTGCTTGTTTCTCTTTGAGCATTATGACTTGATACATGAAGATTTTGCTCCTTGGAAAGACAAACACCTCATGATTCACCACAGAGAAGAGATGGTCAAGAGACAGGTTGTGGCACAGAAGCCACTTTGGATCTTGCCCTTCCATCCTTCTGCTATCTGCTGTGTAGTTGGTTAAAAGCAATTCTTCATTGGCATCACAATTCCATAGGAACACCTACTCACCCATCCTGGCATCACTGATGCGGGTGTATCTTCACAGCTCTCCTGCTAACTCCATGGGATTTACCCAAGACCATTCATGGAAGGTGAAAACAATGATCTCCCATTGCCTCCAGGAGGAAATAAAACATCTGGAGAACATGCACTCCGTACCTCAGCCCCCCATCTGCATTGCAACTCCTTACCAAGTGTTTCTGCCCAATGAAACAAACCATAAAGGTGAGAGTGACACGGACAAAACCCCACAGTAATAAAAGAATTCCTAACCCATCTCAAACTTATCCCACATTGGGAAGATGCTGCTCGTGGAAGCTTTCCCTGAAGGCACTGTCTTTCTGCCCAGAGCCAGCGCAGCTCTGGTGACAGACAGGACAACCAAAGGAACATGAATGTCGACAACATTGGGAGAGTTTCAGAAAGTGCACCAACATTGGGAGAGTTTCAGAAAGTGCACCCACACAGAGGCCAAGTTTCCAGGAAACAAGGCAAGGAGGGGTGTACTGCATGTGAAGCTGCACTGTGGGTGCTGTCAAGCGGATTAAAAGCAGGTGGAACATTTATCTCTGTATACATAGTTTGTCTGAGTTTTCTTCCAAAATTTGCAGGGAAAATGTAGCTCCCTACTGCTGAGGAAAATTAATAATTTCTACAGGGTATTTGCTTCATGCTTGAGTTCTCACCTTTCACATAAAGGACAATTGTTTTTTCCTTTTAAAGAAAATAATCTCTTTTTATTTCCTCTCTTTTTTTTTTTTTTTTTCTGTGGGGGGTGGTAGAGCAGTGCAGACCAGAAGTGACCAGGAGGGTGCATGTCCAGTGGAGAGGAGAGATCCCCACAGGAAATATTTTTCCTGCCAGGTGGTCTTCTGCTTCTCAACTTTGTGAAATGCCTGAAAGACCTGGATAAATGTACCAGAGGTACACATGTGCACATGGGAGAGGGGGTTGAGTGGAAAGAAGGCAACAGATAAAAAATTACTTTTGAGACAGATTTTGACAGGAAAACACTCTGGAAGTCGGGTTGCCTACAGAGACTGATTCATTTCAGCTTGAAGCACAAATGTGGTTGCTAGCCTAATCCCCACAAAGCCACAGAGAACTTCCACTAAAGAGTTCATTAGACTTTGACAAACTATATGCACTGAGCTGTGTGTGCTTGCTGGGCTTTCCTGAGACAGTGGAAAGTGTTTAACACACTGGCAAACATCTTAGAAGGGAAGGTATATATTTTCATATATTTCCACCTAAAACATTTTTGAAATATTTATTCAGTGTCACTTCAAAGCTGCCATGTAGCTCCCAGGAACAGCTCTGACCTTGGTAAAGGATGGGAAATCAAGCAGCTCAGCTCTGAAAACAGTTTTCCCAAGCTGCTCTCAAGTTTGGTGTTGCAGTTTCAGGCAGGAACTTCCCAGTTCAGTGCCCATGTGGAGGGGAAAAAAAGGGGAAAAAAATTATGTTTCTATTCACCAGCTCAGCCCTCACAATGTACTACTGTGTTTCCTTCCCAGTGCCTAGGGAATTAAGAGATTATTTCCTTAAGGACTACCTGCTTCGGTTGTTTCCAGTGATTGATTTTCATGTTGCTTTTAGGCAGTCTAATTCACTTTATGCAGTCAATGGTAAAAAACAGCAATCAAATTAGATCATATTATCAGCATAAGATAAAATAGTAGTGGTTTTATTTTATGAGCATTTTTATCTCAATAGCACAATTTGGAGCAAGTCCAAACACTCAGAAATTCTGTAGATTTGCTTTTAAGAGCCCAGCAGGGGGGTTTCAGGGAAAACACTCCAGTATATGAAAGAATTTTTGAATAGCCAAGCCCATTTACTACCAGATTTAATGTGGGGTTTTTGCAGTGTGGTTTGGTGAAGTCTAAGTTTCTGGTTGCTACTTCCCACCATTATATTCTCATTTTAAAATGCAGTGAAGTTTTTCTTCTTAAAAATGTTATTACACTAAACAGCAAAACAAGCAAGTCCTTAATAAGATTATTACTCCAGTTGTAATGTCTTGAAGTTTGTGGCAAGAGAAACATCTTTTGTTAGAGCTACTGACAGGCCTTGGAAAAACAGACAAGTCATTCTTTCATGTCTGCAGCTGCTATAGTTAAAGTCTAATTCTGTTTGGCCTCAGAATGATAAACTCTTATTTTGATGGAAAATTTATTATCCAAAGCACAGCCATGAACACCTATGCACTTCCATTAGTGAGCTGTGCTCTTAAAAACAAATGAATCTTCCCTTTTTAGGCTCTGATACAACCCAGCAAGCTTGTTTAAGTGGATGACGTAGCCTCAGCCACTGACATGTCAGCTTGAGGCTGAAGGAGCACCATGGCGATGAGGAGGAAGAGCTTCTTCAGTGATTGAGCACCAGGCAAGAGCTGTGTTGGCCCCCATGATGCATGGCCATGCTCCTCCCTTGGTTTCCCACAGTTCCCCAGCCTGCCATGAGGCTTGGATCCAACCTGAAGACATCTCAGAAATCCAGTCCAACTCACGCCATAGAACCAGACATTTGGGTGACGGAGTATCATGACAATGCCCCACTGAACAAAAGGTTTGCAATCTCTGCCCAGCACAACCACAAATGCCCCCTTCCCCTCCATAAGGTGGTGCAGTCCCCACAAGGCATCAAAGGATTCACAGCCTGGATGTGTAGGAAAGGGTCCTTCACAAGCCCTGCTGCCCTCAGGAGCGCAGTGCCTTCCATGCCTATCCCTTGGGACTCCAGTTAGGACCCCACTGCAAACTGCTCTCTGCAACATAAAACAGTGCTCAGTTCCCAAACCTGCCGCTCACACCACCATCCAAGCACCAAGGTCCTTTATTTTGGCCCTGCCACTGCACCCCTGCAGGAGAGCACAGCACAGGATGTGACCCCAGCAGTTTTCAAGTGCTTTTTGGCTGGAAACCAGTGGTTCATCATTCTGCTGTTGAGATATGTAGGGATGGTTCAGTCTCCTTACAGACAATAGGAATTAATGCCTTTTGATAATCTTCAGGCATTGCAGAAAGATGGCAACAACCATCCCAGGCTTGCCTCAGTCTCTAGAATCAACTCTCTCCAGCTGTCACCAGGAAGGGCCTGGAGATATAATCTGTCATTCAAAACCTTTTCTTATTTTAAAAAATATAGATGAGTATTAGTGTCTTCAGCTGTCAAAACAAAATCCATCTAATCAATAGCTGACCTTTACCTCATTAGCTGCAAATATTAAAAAAAAAATAATAAATCACTTATTTTGCCTTCATGAGGCTCTAGCTGTATATTTTTCCCTATCTTTGCATGCAGCTGAGAAGAAGCTGGGCTACCCACTCACTTTCATGGCTGAGAAAATTGCCAATGTGGTAACTTACCCTGCAGAAGTTCATAAGAAAAAGAAAATTGCCCCCAACTTCCTCCCTTGTCACTGTGAAAAAAGCATCCTTCAGAAACCACCCAGCACTCATGGCCTGGTCTGCAGCCCCTCAAACATTGTGCTGACAATGCATGGGGATTTTGTGTCAAGATAGAAAGGGAAAGATTTCACCCTGCTCTCCCAACCAGGCAGCTGTTGGATCCCTCCTACCACTTACTGGAATGGGCTTATTTTGCATCTTGTGAGAGTTTAGGATGCAGCTGAGGAGTTTCCAGCAACATTTTCTGGGGTATCGATGGCCCAAGAGCAGCATAGCTGCCACAGACAATAGCCAGTGCTGCCACGCCAAGGGCCAGCTTCGCCGTTTATCAGGATCAAAGCAGTTGATTTGCATATAAATTACTTAGGATTTTAATCAGAGATTAATAAAGAAAGGTTACAGTAATTATCTATACAGATCACAGCAATAGCTCTTCACACAACAGAGTGGCCAGTGTCACTTGCTCTTGGAGCTGCAGGGAAATGTCTGGAAAAGAAGACCCCACTGCTCTGCTGGATCAGACTTCTCCAAGCATGGCTCTTGATTCAGCAGTGACTGGACCCCCACTAGAGCACGGGTTCCTCCTTTCCCCAAGGGACAGGGAGCTACTGCTGCCTGCAAGCAGGGCTCAGGCCTGAATCTTCTCCTTCTTCTCCTCTTCCTCCTTACTCTCCTGACCAGGAGCCGTCCTGCTTCAGCACAGCTCCAGCAGTCTTGGGCTGCCATCCAAACTCCCCGAATTCCACACTTGGACCCTGCAGCATCAGGTTGCTGCTAAACAGCCACGCATCAAGAAAAAAGACCCCGATGCATCAGTCTGCACTGGCAGAGGATCATCTGTCTCTACCATGCCTGTGACAGCTGGAAAGACACTGGCACAGGGTATGCACAGACCAGTGCCCACAGGGTGAAAGAGGCAAAAACAGCTCTCCCCCTGCAAACACTTCACACCAAAGTAACACAAAAGCTCAGGGAGATTTACACTTCCCTATATTAGCCTTAAATCACAGATTTGTCTGTTGGTTGGCCCTGTTGATTCCCCTTATACACACTCTGGGGCTTTTGTCTTCATGCATGCATATACTGCAATTCAGTTTAAAAAAAGGGAGATTGGGCTTCAAGTTCTCACAATAATCTCAACCATTTAGCTTTATAAATTATTAGCTGCTATAGTTAGTCATATAAAAATAGAGGATTTTTAAGTCAATACTGCCTAGAAACTGCTGTTGCATGCAAGAGAAAGGAAAAGAAAACTCTGTCCTTACTAAAATAAATGCAGGACCAAAACCATTCCCTGAGCACAGACGGGGTCTGTTCAGCATGGCCACATCAGTAATCCAGCAGAGTAGGTCAAAGAGACTGTAACACAATAAGGCAGAAGCTCCCTTGTCCCTGTTTAAGGAGTCACGTCCATAGACACTGCTAAACAAAAAAACTTCTCTAGCAGGAAGGTACTGGAACACATCACCAACATGAAAGACTTGGGTGTTTTTCCAGGAAATGTGAAATGATCTGGGCTTTAAGTTTTGTTTTCCTCAGCAATGCTAAGCGAGAGCAGGCACAGCAAGACTATTTAGCTTACTTTTTGTTAGTGGTTTGCAAACAGAAACTCAACAGCTTAACAGTTTAACACAGCTGGGGATATTCATCTTCAATGACTAAATATGCCTGAAATACATCGTAGCTGCCTTGGAGGATTTTATATTTATTCTTCCCAAAGACTTGCTGTAACAGTATTTGTCACCGCAGGTAATTGGCTCTGCTCAGTCTCTGCATTCAACAAAGGAAGGCTCCTGATTTTCCTGTCCGTGGGTGAAGGAGACAGTGTATTTCAGTCCGTCTTGATGTCAGCTTTCAAGGTTTCTTTTCTGAGGAGTTATCCAGAAAGGACTGATTGCTACTCAGGGATGGGCTGGGCACGAGTCAGTGGGTGGTGAGCAGTTGTATTGTGCAGCCGGATTTTATTTCTCTCTTTTTTCTTTATTTTTTTCCATTAGTTTTGGGTTTCTTTTTCTGATTTCTTTCCCATCCCACTGGGAATGAAAAGGAAAACGAAAAGAAAAAGAAAGCAAATAAGTCTACAGCTACTTCTGAGAAGACCTTCTATCCAGGTATGGATTCACAGGGATGAGCAGAGTTGTGGACAGGAGGGAAGAAAAACTTAAGAGATTTGCAGTTTATCTCTCCTATTAGAAAGTCCCATGCTGCTCTGGCTACACAATACACAACTTTTCTCCCCTCCTCACTTCTCCTGTTTTGTCAAAATTGGATCTGTCCTCATCTTTAAAAAACACCTGCCATCAGCACTGCCTTTTACTTCTGAGAGGTTTTTGTCTGAGCAAGCATTTCCCCACTTCCTCCCAACCTCCCTATCCTCCTGGGGCACCAGAGCTGATGGCCCTTCCTCATCAGCACTTGTTCCCCAAATTGAGCACATGGTGGGTCCTGGCTCCAGTGCAGGTGAGGATCATTCCTAGTTCATGTTAATCTGCTGAGGGAAAACCTCATTTGTCTTTCTCACTTCAGTGTGCTCAAGATACCATACAAGTACCTTCTCAAAACATTCCTCCAGATAATACTTCGCAGCCTGGTGGGGTTCTTGGTGAGGAGGGTGGAAATACATGGAAGAGATGAGTGGAAAGGAGCATCCATGACCTCTGGAGGAGCCGCTGCTGCCTGGTACAGTTGTGGACCCAAAATTGTGTCTCTTTCTCACCTCTGAAGACACAATTCAGTGATAACACCTATACTGTCTGCTTTTTGAAGAACTTCCCAGGTTATAAAATCCCCCCAAAAATCAATGTGGAGGGGGCTTTAGGAGGTCTCCTGCTCAGAGCAAGTCCAGTTAGAAGAAGTTGCTCTGGGTTATGTCCTGTTCAGTTTTGAGCGTGTCCAAGAATGGAGAAACCACAATGCCTCTGTGCAGGCTGTTCCAGTGCGGTGGTGTAGTCCAGCAGAAGTAGGTGTCACCATCTCCCAGAAGATTCAACATGTGACACCACTGGAAGACTCCTTTTACACACTCTGGCATCAAGTGTTGTTACTTTACTTGGGTTTTTTTGACAGGGGAGTTGGGGCTATTAGGACCCTTCTGTCCAGAGAGAGGAGAGAGAAGCACCCACTTTCTCATGCAGTGAGTGACACCATGGGCATGGAGGAGTTTGTGAGTTTTATCATCACCCTCTGGTCACTCCTATCCATGACTGCCAGCCAGAGGTGCCATCTGCTGTGATGAGGGTGCTCAGTGCACACACCATGGTCTGTCTGATCCTCAGCTCCAGGATGAGCCATGCAAGCTCCTCTTTGGTTTTTGGAGGAACATGACTCTCATGAGAGTGGGCCCTGAAGAAGGGGCAGCAGGAACAGTGCAGCAAGTTCCTGGGCTGTCCCTGTGAGCACAGCATGGTCCCCACTGGCATCTAGTGTGGCCTACAGTTCTCTTGTCCAGGTCCATGGTGGAGAGGAGTGACACACCAGAAAATCTCCTGCATCCTGACTGTAAAAATAGAGTCAAAGTAGGACATTTCCTCTGCTACTTCAGGGCTCATTCTTTGTTACTGAAGCACATCATGTAACAGTTTGCAATTAAAACCATCAACAGCATGGAAGGCCATACCACAATAGCTTTGTAGTCAATTATTTGATTTATAATTAAACATGCTGAATTTCAGCTTACTGACTAGAAAGTAGGACAAGTACTTTGTGTTTGCCTGGTTCTAAAAAAAAAAAAAGAGCCAGGAATCCAGGCTGCAGTTTTGATAGCATGGATAATTTCTCTCCTCCAGTGAGGGCTGTCTAGACAATTGAGTAGGTTAGGACAAAGTAAGTTTTGGAATGCAAATTTTAAGTATTACCATAACAACAATTAGAAGCCCCAAGATAAACAAACAGCTGGTGGCTATGAAAGCCCCTTGGCCATGCGAGAAAGCAAGCTGGGTAAGACAGAGAGCACTGCGACTCGAGGGTCAGGTTGGTGTGCTTCCTCCATGGGATGTCATCCTCCTGGGCTCAGCAGTGCTGCCATCAGCTCGCACAGCAATTTTGAGTCAGCACTTTGAATCAACCCTGAGCAAAGAAATTTCCAGCTGCTTTCTCCCTCATACACCAATGACGTTATCCATCCTTTCATTCCCTCCCCACCTCCCCCTCAGAAGGCAAGGAAGATTTGAAGATGGTTCTCATGTCAGAGTCCTGCAAAGGACACAGAGGAGTCCTTTGTGCTTGTTGGCTATAAAATAAAGGATAGAATAAAGAAAAGGCCAGATATGTGACCAGTCTCAGTCTGACTGACACACTGAAACTTAATTTGTTAAAGCCGCCAAATTCTTGCTGTTCTGGGGCCAACAAAACACATATGGGACAGGACCATCTCTGCTAAGAACATCAGAACCTGACACCTGTGGACATATCTTGCAGTTCTTCATCTGGCTTCCAGTTTTTATGCACATAAAGTGATATACAGTCTATTCCATGGGCATTCTGTGCACAATATATGGTGTGCTAGGGTTAAAACCAGGTTTTAGTCAGCTGAAGGACAAAGCACTACGCTGGATTTAACGAATTCATACTCATTCTTCTGTGAGAAGTGGTGAGCATATCTTAAAGGCTATTACATTTTTCTAACCACTTCATACAATTAGTCTTGAGGAACTTTTTAGAAAATTTCTGTAAAATGTACCTTCTCCACTGCTCTCTTTTATGCATTAGGTTTTGTTTTTGTCTTCCACAGCTTTGTAAGAGGCCACTAGAAACTCACAGACTTTCTGCCTCCACTGGACATGCCACAAAGCTTGTGATGACTGCCAGCTCCCAGTTCCTCTAGGAGTTCCATGCTCATGTAATGCGAATGAATGCTGAGCCACAGCTCATTGTTCAAGATCCCAAACATCTGTTTGTGGGATAGACATTCTGTGTATTCATACAACTTATTCTAAAAGTGACTTTCATGTGAATGCATTGTGACTTGTTCTCAAGACTTGGATGTTTTTTCCAACCAATGCATAACTGGAGCAGCAGAAAGACTTCAAGCTGGGAGTGGCCAAACATGCATTTATCTGATAGGTTTTCATACCTGGAGAAAAGACTTAGCTTCCTATGTAGACAAAACTATCATTACCTTTCCCACACACTGGCTTTTGAACACTTCCATTACATATCCTTGACGAACATTCACCTTTAGGGTCATGACATGGCAGTGAAATAAGGCCTAAGTAGTGAATATCTACCTATTCCACCTCTTGACAGTAGAAAAGAGGCTTTACTTGCTGATTTGTACATTGGGACACTTGTATGCCTGCTTGCCAGTCTGCTTTTGTACAGTAGTGCTGAACTGTTCTTTGTAGACAAGACTACCCATCGTGTCATCAGAAGAACCTACCTACTTGCATGTGATATTTTAGGAAAGTGGAGCAGTAATATTTCCCTGATTCAGGGTTTGTTTCAGGAGTCAGTTTTCAGCTTGATCAGTAACAAATATGCCTTAGTGCAGAAGTGGTTCCTCTGTTCTCATGAGCCTAGCCCAAGGATAGTTCCCAAAGCTTGGATTATTTTGGTATCGCAGTGGTTACACATGCAGAAGAGGCAGATTCCTTTCTTGAGAAGGTTGCAGTAATTGGCCTAATACCTTGCAAGAGTTCAGAGGAGCTAAGAGGTGTTCAGCTGATGGGTCAGGTTGCAAAACTGGAAAACCTGTGACATTTAATAAATGCCAAACAAGAAATATTCTTTTTGTGTGTCAGATGCAATTAGCACAACATTAAAAATACTCAGTGTGGTTACAATTATCACACAGAAAAGCAATGATACACAGAGTTGAAATGACTGGATTTCAATTCAAGAAAGAAAAAAAAAGAAGAAATTGCCACCTATAAAAACATGTATTTCACTTGATGCATTCTTCTTGCTCAAGTCCCATTCCTGAGCAGACAGTCAGCAGCAGATTTTTTTCTATTTTCATCTTCAATACACAGAAACATATGTTCTGTAACCATGAAGATCAAATGGTAGAGTACTAAATAAGGGTTATGTCCAGTATTACCTCATCCAACAGCGACATCAATTGTTAAAAATAAAATTAAGACCATTTTACTATATTTTCCTTGCTTTGTCATCCAGCCACTTTTCCCAAATTAACTTTTCAACTGCAGAGGGCAGCGGTTTAAGTATGAAGGAACCAAGAGGGATTTTTGTATGACTAAATGTTATTCCCTAGAGTCTGGGAAATGTTTGCATCAGCTGTTGCCAAATCCTGCCTTCCTCCCAGTAAGCACAAGGCCGCAGCCTGTTGCTGAGGAGGGGAAGATGTTCCTCTGAGCCCACTAAGTAGGGCATGAGGTGACTCAGAGTGACATGGAAAAATCTTCTTCCCAGATCATGGCTCAGGCATAACACTGTACCAAGTGTAGTTATTTACCTTTCTGCAGTGTAAAACAGGAGCATCCTTTTATCTTTCAGCCAAATATCCAGAACTCCAGCAGAGAACAGGAGCCCCTGGCTGGGTTTCAGTCTCTGGAAGGAGATTGTTGGCACATCTGAGCTCCTGGGAAGGCTGGCATGCTTAGACAGGCATTCCAACCAAGCGGTTAAACTTGTGTCTGGCACCACAGCATCACACCAGTGCACTGTCGGGACCATCCATCCAAGAAACAACCATGTGGGTTTTATAGATATACATTTAATATGACAAAAAAAATAAAAATTAGCTTGGGGTTCAGCTCCCAGCAGCACGAGCCTTTCACAGTGCATCCTCCAGTGCTTCATCCAGCCATGATTAAACTGCATGGTCAATGGTGGGGGACTGTGTAGGCACAACTGAGCAGGGGTGCCCACAGGTGCTGTCTGCAGCCAGTGATTCTGAATTCTACTGGCCGCCACCAGAGTGCTGTTCTTTACCTTCCCCACACACCACTGTGCTTCTCCCTTGCTGGCTTTAGGCTATTTTGTTTGATAGACAGAAGTATTTTCTGCTCCTATTCCTCTTTAGCATCCCAGCTCTCCAGTGAAACACTTCCTTTCATCACACTTGCCATTTCACCAGCTGTAACCTGCATCTGTGACTGCTGGCAAGGACAGAATGTTTCAGGTTTGCCTATTCAGCTCCCTGTGGCCTGTAATTTCTCATGCATGGACTCCGTTGCCACCTTCATGGCTTTCCACATGTATCTCTAGAGAAGAGGTGATTGCAGACAACCTCTATTTGAGACTCTCCAAGAAGGCAGGAAGTGATAGCTGATTCCTACCCAAAGCTAGCTATGTATTTTCTTTTCTGTGTCTAGCATACATTAATCCCTTCCCATATCCAGGTGTCTGAGTCTTACTCAGCATGACCTGGCTCTCTCCCAAAACGCCAGTGTTCTCATTTCAAATCTGAGGAGTGATTTGTTTCTGAAAATGTGCAAAAAGCCCAAGCAGTTCTTATCAGTACTTGGCACTGAAAGATGACTGTCTTTTTACCATGAAGTTTGCTAGATCTCATTACTGGAACTTCATTTCTAATAGCCAAGCTGCCAAACATTGATTAACACACTAAGAAGTATTAAAAAAAAAAAATGCAGCAAGTGTCTAAACCCAGTCTATGTCTCCAAGCCTCACACCTTGCTTTTTCATTATGTTCATTCACTTGCAAAATTCGTTTGCTTTTTTTTTGGAGAGTGAGAGAGCCATTATGGAGAATTAAAGAAGATCTGCCAAAACTGATGAAGAAAATCTTAAACACCTGCACGGAAGGGAGGGAGGGACACTTCTGGAGGTTGACTTACAGCTGCACGATTAGGACTGTACGTACTCCTGAGAGAACAGAAATTGTCTGGAATACAGGTCTGCAGTCCAGAACAAACCACACCCTGGAAACGCTGGTTTCTGCCGTGTCACTTCTCAGCCACAGTTGGGGTAATTACACCCACAGACTCACGAGCACGGCAAAAGTGGGTAAGAATTTGTGGAAAGGAGAAAGCCGCTTACATTTTGTTATCGCTCGGTGGAGGTAGTGGGGGATTTAGCCTGATTACACGAGCTGCACCTAATCTTTCATTCCCCAGCACCTGCCTCTTGCAGGGACTCTCATCAGATAATGAGGAGTGACACACGGTGTGAAGTGCCAGCCCTATCTAATCGACGCTGTCATCACTACTGTCACAAGGAAGCACTACGGGAGATAAATTTAAGCCTGACTGGTGTTTAGAATTTGGATGTTGTTTGTTCCTATTTTAATGCAACCACTCTTCAGCTCAGTTCTCTAACAGAGGCAGAAGGAGAACTGCTGAGTTACTGATCATGAGAAACAATTCCAGCTAATTAGTGTTTCTGACCCGTACTGGAAAAACATGTTTTGTTTTTTTTCTCCTGGGTGATTCTAAAATGCATCTTACAGACTCAGGTCTAATGTAGAGGGCTTGCTGTAACTGCTGGATTTAGCATCTCAGTACCTGCTTTAGGAATACTCTTTGTGAAACCGTTTTAACTATTTTGTATGCAGTTTCCCCAAGACAGTCTTGACTTATCAAAGGTCAGATGTAAACTTCATTTCATGGCACCCTCTTGAGCCCACATGAACGACTGTACACAACAAAACAAATGCATGGGTCATCAAATTTTTCCTGTAAGGACTGGAGTTTTAGTTTGATTCTTCTCAGAGATTATTAAAAATGACTGTGGGAAAATGATGAAAAAATGCATGTAGAGTCCTTTCAAAACTCTTGCACTGAGAAACATAATAAAAGAAAAATAATTCCCCTTTTGTCTCTATTTTGTTGTATAATCCTTGGTGTTACAGTTGTGATTGTATCTCTAAGCCCTTTTCTTAACAATTGCTAATTAAAATGTGCCAGCCACATTACACAGATAGTAACTTCAGACCTGGTCATGCAGAAGTTTACACCCCTCTTTAAACTCCTGTACTGTGAACAGCCTCCTTGGCTAGAAGAACTGCTCCCTGTACAGAAAAGTAGAGCCTGTGTTTGAAGTCCTACAGGAGGACTGGGAGTCGTGACCTCTTGAGTGGTCTCATTCAGCTCAGCATCTGTGCAGAAACCTCCTCACTGCCTGACATTTGCAGAAGTCTACCCACACAAAAACAAATGGCAAAATTTTTGCTTCAGTCTGGGGCAATTTAAGATAAAAAGTTCAAAAATATTTTCACATTTATTTTTGCTGAGCCAATGAAAGGAGCATTTGACCGTCTCCAGTGCTAACACCCATTAGCATTTTGGAGCATGCACAGCCTTTGCTTTGTTGGCAATGAGTGCAATTATTGTTTGAAGGACTGGGAAGTGAAATCCTTGGAAGCTGAACTCTGTGGGCTCTCTCCAGACCACAGCATCCTCCCACATGTGTCTGTAGGACACGGTGTCACAGCGGCTGTCCAGAGCCCTGTGGTGTGGGTTGCAGTGGGATTAGCCTGTAAACACTGGGGTTACCCATGGGGTGCTCCCAACTGGAGGGATATTAGACACATCTCTACCCTATTGGGAATGTTGTGACTTGCAAGGAAGGGCACCAAGTGAAGTGCTTACCCTGTGATCAATGTTACACCAAAGAGTAGAAAAAATCCTGCCTTTGAGCCCAACAGGCTTTCCTATGGGATCCTGTCAAGGCTCCTGGTAAACCTCAAATCGGAACTGCAGTTTTCCCTACAAGTAAGTGAAGCTCATGCTGACCATATGGTGGGTGGACCAAATGAGCTGGTCTGCTCCAAGACCAACAGCAACATGGCTTCTGCAGCTGCAAGTCTGAAAACCCAAAGACATTTAGGCTCTTGGAGTTATGAACTCTGTTGGCTGACTACAAAGGGGGTTGAAGACCTTTCTGTCACCCCCACTCTCACCAGCAGCAGCTGGACTATGACTCTGGGTGGTGAAACCTTGTTGCTGAGCGGCACATTTCTCTTTCACCAAACAAATGTTTCAAGAGTCATCATATTTTGTTTCAGAAGAGAAAAACATAGAATGATTTGTCTTTTCTGGTTGTGTGTTTTCTGTTGCTGCATAATATTTTAAAGAAATATTCATACATAGTAATTTTGTGTAAATCTATTATTACAGAAAATTTGATTAAAAACATGCAAGCTCTTGTCCCACTCACCCCAGTTAGTGATTTCACTGATTGAAGACTAAACACTGATCACTAGGTCAAGATCAACACATGGATTTTGTTGTATTTCTTCAAAGAAATAAATTAAAATCAGATTAAAATCAGACCCTCTAAGGCCCATAAACAGCTTCCCAGCCTCTTCCTTGAGAAAAAAGAAAAACAGAGTTGTTAGCAGACTTAAATTCCCCATGGAGGGATCCTTACCCCTGGAGAATCCTAAATGTTCCAGAAACCAAAATACTTCTAAAAACCCAGTTTCATAAGGTAGGCTTGCTCTTCTCCCTTGTGTCTCCCTTTGTGTCTGGGGTATGATGTTAATTACTCAGAAATAATTATAATGTCATAAAGGATCCTTCTGCATGCAGCAGAGAGGTGGATGACACCACGTACACTGCCACTGCTCCTCTCCCATCATCTGGGAGCCAAACATGTGCCCCATCCCACTGGGAATGCAGCACCATGGGCTGCTCACCGGCAGCCACGCAGAGGTCCCTGGTAAACCTCATGGCAATTATCCCAGTGATAAATGAGGGAGGAGGGGGAAAACAGTAGATCCTGATTAATATTAAATGAAATAAACCCATTTTCAAAGTTGAGCACAATTTATCTCTTGTTCTCTCGGTCAACTTTATTCAAGACATTCTTAAAGTTCAAGCAGCTCCTTTGCTACTTGTTTCATATCTTTTTACTGCAAAAGCCACACATAGTATTGCTGAACTACAATAACATATGACTGAAGTATATCCTAAAATACTCCTAAAGTTTAGAAAATCCAGGTTTCTCTGCATTCCGTGGCTTCAGAGTCAGCTACACTGTTCTTGTCCTTCTTTGGTATTTTTTCAGCACGACTTGACAAAACCATAGATGCCTGTTGTTTTTTTTTTTTATTTCAACCAAGACATCCCAGTTGATCTCTACATGTTGGTCAGCATGAAGTTAGTGCCAGTTTAACAAAGGTGACCAAATACAACTGTCCATAAAAAATCATTCCGTACATTTCTGAGTTTATCCTCCAAATCAGACTTGACATTTAGGTCAGCACAAAGATATGCATTTGTGGTGTCTTGTGAATTGTGAGCTATGTCTTGATCCATGTCTGTGTCTCTACAGATGCAGTTGCATTTGGGAAAAATTTGGTCTTCAGTGTATCATTTACTCCTTGCAGAGGAAAAAAGTCATTTCAGGTGGAAATCCATGTTTCTTTGTAAATGCAGAACTCACCAGCTGAGGAAGACAGCCCATGGTTAGGACAAGGACTTACCAAGCACTCTCCTCAATACTCACAGAGCGAAGAAATCCTTCCAGCAGGCAACCTGTTAGGAACTCACAAGCTGAAATCTATGTGTAAGATCACTTCAAAAGACTTTCAAAAGCAGAAGCAGCAGCACTGGTTACAGCTGATCCTCTGCTCTGCTCCCCCCAATGCCCTTTTTCTTTTTCCTGTTTTCCAAACAAGAGACTTGGGTGGGCAAAGAATATGAGCAGTTGCTTTGGGAAGGAGATCTCTATGGTCGCCTTCCAGCAATGGGGTGCAAAGAGTCACTCTTTGAAGACCACCTCAAAAATACTGCAGATCTGCATTCAATTCATCCTCACACAGCCTGAGGGAATCAAATTCATTCCTGCCTTGAGATGGACCATGCAAGGAAAAATAACTTCTTCTCATCACAGAGAATTTGACATTTATTTGGTGAGAAGAAAGAGGATCCAGGCAGTGCTTAAAAAAATTATCTATAAATTTCATAAAAAATCTCCATGGTGAGTGGGTTATTTTTACCTCTCCTCCTTGCCTAATTAATATTTACTGATTACATGTGAAGTGGGACAGCTTCAAGCTTGAGAGATCTTTTCTTGGAAGTACTTTCTCACTGAGTGATTGACTAAAGCCTACACCTCTGAGAGAGGCAAGAATAAGACCTGCCCCTTCCATCAGTTTTCCCAGTGGCAAAAGGTTTGGCCTTTTCCTCATAAAAATCTGAGGCTGGAAACTGAGGGGATGGGAGTCAGTCAGCTGTCTCAACTCCCTGGAGAAGATCTCTGTGCTGAGCCTGCAACAACCTTCTGTGTCTCTGCAGTGCTAGGGGTCAAGGAGTTCCTGCTGGTGCATCTCCCTACTGAGTCACAGCTTTGGGCAATGCTGTTGCCTTCTCAAGCAGCCTGGCAATGGGGTTTGGACTTAAAAAGATGAAGGCATCCTTCCCAACACTCAGGGGTACTCCCCGAGCTGAGCTGAGCTGAGTCGAGTCGTGACACACACACAGCTCTTTGTCAGTGTCAGTCATCACATGCGTTGTCCCTTGGCCACGGTGGCACATGATGGACACCAGTTTGGTAAATGGCCTCTCCAGGGTCCTGCTTTGCTTCACTTGAATATTCATTGTGGTATCCAACAAGATAGCTCTTCAGACCATGTCCACCTCACCTTGATGTCTGCAGGCTGAAGCTGCCACGGGAAATAGGGAGGCTGCTTAAACCTCCAGCTCCTGGTTTAAAGACCCACTTGTAGAAACAGACTTCTGGCCAGGAGCCAGGCAATCTTCTAGGACACTGCTCTCCTCTCAGTGACAAAGGCAAAAAGACACAGAAGCTTTGCAGTCCCAAGATGCAATGTCCCACCACAGGTCTTATTTTAATATGAAGGCTTTGGTCTTCCTTATGTAAGTGTCCCCACACTGTGACCAGGCCCACAACATAAACTTCTCCAGAAATGCCAGTGGAGAAAGGATCACAAGGAAAATGTGGATAAATATGCAAGGTACCAACCACTGCAAATGCTGTTTTGCATATTTACTAATTCAACAGTAACAACTGGACCAACTACATGCTCCCAGATTATTTAGCAATATTGTCATTTTAAAATCCTTGTCTAATCTTGTTTAGCCTGGCGGCTTTTGAGAAGTACATCTGAGGTGCTGACCCTCCTTACAGATGCTGCAGAAAATGCTGCAGTGAACACATCGAAACCCAGAAGGATATTCATTAAGTCAGTGGGATCCACTGTGACCTCCTGCAGTGGTTTGGCTGCACACAGGCTTCTCAATGCTTTGTCACTTTAGTTTGTGCACTGGGCTTGGGAGGGCTAGCTTGTGCCCACTAAGGACCTGTTTCCTCTGTTCACTGGAGCCACGTGGTCCTCACACTGCTGTCTTTAGTCTTTATTCATCTTTAAGCAGATGAATTCTATCTGTGCTATCTAAGATTTCCAGCCACTAAGCTCTGCACACACACCAGTGGAGCCACCATGAAGTCACTTTAACCCCAGCTGGAGTAACCACATATGCTAAACTGGACATGTGAAGAAATTGTTGCAGGGTTAAGACTTGAGGAGCTCAAGAAATGTGTCCTGATTTCCCAGCAAGTCAGCTGAGTGCTCAGATCTCCTGTTGAATTCAAAGGATCTGTAGGTTCTCAGCACTTCAGAAAATCAGTTTGTACCAGATTTTTATAACAGAATGATGCCATGCTGCACTTAAAAATAAACATTTCCCCCTCCTGCCCCCTCTCTGTGTCCCATTTTAACTTAGTTTTTTTATTTGACTTCTCCATAACTTTCCTGGTATGAGCAAAGGAAAAAAAAATGCTAAGTTTTAATTAGAAAGTAATCTTTCAACCTACAATGTAAGCAAAGCTTTAAAACCAAGCAAAAAGAAAATGTTGCAAAGCCTGTTATCCTTAGTTACAAAATAAATATGCAAACTATGTCACGATATTCTTCATAAATATCTTTCAGCTGTTCTTTCTAATAAAGAAAAAGATGAATTCTTCTGTATTACTCTGAGTTTAAAGTAGCTCAAATATTTGGTCTACCAACTTTGACAATGTCCCTTTAAGTTCTCTGATTTTTGTGGAAGATATAGCCCTGGGGTTTTTTGGCTTAGACACAGTACTTGTCAAAACCCTTCAGACTCTCTTACTGAAGTGGCTGATGCTGTTCTGGAGGTTTTTTTTATTATTATTCTCTTTTTTTCCCTCAGAATGACCTTATTTCCAGCTCCAATTTCATGAGAAAATATGATCGTGTCAGAATTTTCCTTTGGAGAGAATTTTCATTTTATGGATCTGACAGATTTTTAATTTCATGCTTTGATTTGAAGTTTCTGTGATTATTTTCCTCTTTCATTTTAATCTGACAGTCTGTGAGGCTAGGGGGATCTATTCTCGAATGGTTAAAGCAAAAGATTTTGCATCAAGAGATCTGGATTCTATTTCTGGTCTAATCTCCAGACTTGCTATGTAATTTCAGCAATATGAATATATGAGTTTGTACGTTTGTGTGTCTGTGTGTATTTTGCTGTGTCTCGTCCTATAAATACAGAAATAGGCATTTAAATAGACAACCATTGGCATAAAAGGCAGTAATGGTTACCCACCATATTTCAATTAATGTTGTTGAGTATTTTAAGCTTCTTGGCTGTGAAAGGAAAAAAGAATAATGCATGTAAGCATTATGGTATCAGTTAGAGTGTTCTCTTCAGCAGTTGAATTTCAACATATGTAAAACTAACATTGATTTGCTGAAGTTTTTCCTGTCCACACATCCATGCAATACTCTAAACACATTTTTATTGCAGCAAACAGGTAGTGGGGTTCTCTCTGCAGATTACGGAAATGAGGTGGTTGCTAAAACAAGTGTAGGGTCCCTGGTCAGTGACTGGAGACATCTTCCACGGAGGCTCCAGCCACTGACAAATAGGTTCCTTGAGAGCAGACAAAAATTGACAGTTTCCTATTCACCTGATGGAGAGAAACTTAGGTACTTCTGTTCCACAGAGCATATCTCCTTCAAAGACCTTCAAAGGCATGTACTTCTCAAAAGGGAAATTAGTTGGTTACGTTAAAAAGACTATTTCATTAGGTGCCAAAAATGTAGATGCAAATTACGTGCTTATGTTGGCTAGACCCCTGTCACAGAGATGGGAATGTTTGGCTTCAAGAGTCCTTCATCTGTTTCTCATCTTGTGGTCATTAATATTTTTATATTTCTGTACTCATAGGTGAGGAATTCCTCATTTATAGAGGTTGTCTGAAAATTTAAAATAAAAAAAAAGAGGCCAGTCCAAAATGGACAAAAGGTCAAACTGTTGAGCCCTGAAAATACTACTCCTTGAAAATTGACGGTATTCCCATCCAGACTCAGAAACTCTGTCTTGTCTTGCAGGCTGTGTCTTATATTTGTAATCGAGCCCAATGCTTTCCTCTTCTAGCTGTCAAACATAACTGGGAAGGGAATGTGGAAACCCACAACTTTTCTTTCACAGTTCAACTGTTTTCTCATTCATGAATTAGATGGGAACCATGGGACTATTTAATAATTTGGTTATTACCTGA
Organism: Pardalotus punctatus; assembly: GCA_013400915.1. Taxonomy (NCBI): domain Eukaryota; kingdom Metazoa; phylum Chordata; class Aves; order Passeriformes; family Pardalotidae; genus Pardalotus; species Pardalotus punctatus. The sequence goes on from VZTX01028037.1 coordinate 316,791, forward strand.
AATGTGATCCATGTAATTGATCATATAATTCATATCTATTCTCTCTCAGACCAAATAATTCCAAGACCATAAAAGAGGTTTCAGTCTTGTGCCACCAGCCTTGCCAGTGAGAGTCTCCAGGTGACGATTATCAGATGAGTTTTCACACAATTTTCATTTTACAGGCTTATTTTCTGGGGGAAAAAAAAAAAAAACCAACCAAAAAAACCAAAAAACCAAAACCCAAACAAAAATAAAAAAAAACAAACAAAAAAAACCACCCCCAGCACCAAAAAACATTAACAAACTAACAAAAGATAAGAAAATTCATCTACTTGATTGTTAGTGGAAAGCACATAAAAGGAGATCTGATACTATAAAAGAGAATTTGCTATTGTCTTCAAATACCGGTATTTTATCAGCTGCTGCTCGTTCAGACATGATCTGTATCACACAGAGCTTATCAGACCTGATGAATGATTTGATTCATTTTCATTCATATTCATTTTGATGGGAATAATAAGCATGTAAGAAACATGGCTCTTCCATCTCTGGCTATATACCCAAAAGTCTGGGCCATGGAAGAGACCGGTTCAAATGCTATAAAGACCTGAAATCCTGAAAGGATTTCATTCTTGGTCTTGTGAAAGCACTGTAAGTTCTTTTTGACATATTTGCATGTTGTCTGCTACAAGTGACTGGAGCATAAATGCAAATGGTGCACTATGAGAGTCATATTCTTCAGCAGGAGGCACTGCATTTAGAAAGGAATATAAACTGAGAGGGAAATTAATTTCAGAGGAAATACCAGTTCTCAGAAAAATGCTATATTTTAACTAAGATCACATGCATTGTTTCAATAATAGTCTTCTTTAAAAGCAGGTATTAAAAATGGCTCCAACACTGATAACCTGTTGCTAATATCGGTCTCTCCATCTCCTAGGGAGGGAGCAGATCCAGCAGCTCTTGGCAGGCACACAGCCTTCTGGCAGAAGGAGCACAGTGGCATAAGCATGGCCCCTCTTAATCCTCCTTTAAGGTGAGGAAGTTTACCTTCAGCAGGGAGGGGGATGCTATCTTGCTTTTGCCAAATTTGGCATAGGATAAGGGTACAAATGCGGGTAGTCCTTGAGAGCACATGTATCTCATGTTTTTACAGTAACATGCTGCACTGTAATTTCCTGAATAGTATGACTGTGTATGGTAACCTACTTAATTATGCTACTTTATTTTTCTTGAAATACAGTCTCTTTTTGGTTTTGGTTGGTTTAGCAGAAGTGTGGGGAGGTATTGAGCAGGGATGGGTTTACACCGGGAGAGAGTTATATATGCATCCAGCAGTTTTAGGAATTTATTTCATATTGCAACCTTTTTCTCAGCCAGCTATTCTCACTTCTCACTGAACTGTGTTCAAAAGGCTGGGTAAATGGTGTGTGAAGGAACCCCCTCAGAAATACTGTGGCTCCCCAAGCCTTGACATGCCCCACATGTTTGAAGGCCTGGGTGCTCAGTGTTTGAACAGCACAGCTTCCTGTCCCTCAGCAAGAGACACCCTTCCCCTCCCATAGGCATGGCCTATTTAGTCCCATCTGGTACAGGAAACACTTAGAGAGCCTTCTTTCCTCCTGGCAATACAATTGCAATTTATTGGTCTCTAGTAAAGCCACCACACAGTAAAACCCAGCAGCTTTTCAATTAGAGGAATGGCAGATCAACCAGCCCTCTTTTCATACCCCCTCCAGTTCATTCTCTATTCTTCCTCATCACCATTTAAGCCTTGATGCCATTGCTTGTGGAAGGAGTTTATTAGGTTGGGTTCATAAAAAATGAACCTCTTTGAGAAAGGTGTGAAATCTCAGCCATACTCATGCCTCCTCAGCAGGAACTCCTGTGGATGAAGCACAGAGTTTGTTGCAATACCAAGGACAGACTCCTTCTGGGTGCTATTAGTTTCAGGGATGGTTATTTTAAGCACCACAGAAATGCGACTCCATTAAAGAGCACTGCAATTCTGCTGGTCTGACTGCCCATTGACAACTTCTTAACTTTTTGGGTAGGAGTGGTATCACTTAATACCATGAGCAAGCAGGGTTTTTGCTCTGAGGGAGCCATGTGCCTTCTCTCTAGGGTCTCTGTGGAAAGATGGTCATGTGAAAGGACAAGATCCCCTTTTTGCTCCACAGAGGGATGAGTGTCAGGGTCACAGCAGTGGTTTATGATGGGATGCTAAGGCTTGGTACTGCGAGCCTGGGATGTGTACAGGGATACGAGACGATATTAGGTCTGTCACAGCAGTGCTGGGGGATGGTCCCTGAAGATGTGGGGCAAACTGTCCCATTAGCCAGATTTCCTCTTGAAACTTATTTTAGATTGTGTCTGGAGGGTCTTAGCATGAATGACTACACTGGCAGTGTGAGTGACTGATTTGATGGCACAAAGGCACCTCAAGTTGTTGGGATAAATCGTCCTGTGCATGTATTTGTGGCTCCAGGTCCAGTAAAGAGAGCTGAGGCAGCCTGGCAGAGCTCTGTACCCCAATTTCAGACTGCTGGGACTGGAGGAGAGGAGCCCCACTGGTGTATCAACCCCTTCCAGCCTCCACAGGTTTGATTTCTCCCCTATTTTACTGTGTCTGCTGGGACACAAGCCAAAGCCACACAGAGCTGGATCTGCTCCTGATGTTCTTCATGTTCCCACAGTTCATCTCTAAGGCTTTGGGTTGGCCCTTCAGAGGAGCTGAGGCCAGCAGGGAAATTTGGACCTTGATCAGCTTCCTGAAGGGGGGGAGTTTAGATTCAGTGGGTTGTTTCAATCACATCCCCAGCAATATTTGCTAGAATAATAAAAACTCATTTCTTTCCATTAGTTCAACTTGGATTTGCTATGTTGGTGGTCTCTTTTTCTCTCTTTTCTTCCAGTCTTTCTGTATAAACTTAATCAAAACAAGTTTCCTAGATTTGCTGAGTGATTCTGTGACATTTCCTGACCGCTGTCTTTCATGTCTCCTTTGCCTGCTCCTCCCTGTCCTGCAAGGATCTTTAACATGACCCTCTGAACCCACATAGCCCCAGCCCTTCAGTCTTCCCTTCATAAGGCACTGAAACAGGCTGCAGTAGGCTTGATTATTTGACAGAGTAAAGCTAAAGGGTGTTTCTCTGCTGCTCCAAGGGAAAAATGCCTTTCCCTGACACTCAGCTCTGATTTACAGCTCATGTCCTACGTGACCAGCAGCTCCCCATCACCTCTCCCCTCTCATTAGTTGGCTGTTTTCCAGACAATGGCTCATCATGTCTGTCCTGAGATACCTTACAAACTAGGAAACTCATTATGTCATGCTGATGGATGGTGTTACAGGTGGTAAATGATGGCTTCCCCCTTCCCCAAGCCCAGCTGGAGGTGTGCCTGCTGTTCAGAAGTCAGGGTGCAGATCCCTCCAGCATCTAGGGCTTGCTTCCCAGAAAAGTCCATGCCACCTCTTCTTCCATCCTGGATAACTGTGACCTACCTTTCTGCATCCTTTTACTTCTCTCTGGATGAATGCCCTTTCTTAACCTTGCAGGAATGTGAGTGCATACCAACCAGAGGGGACGTATAAAACATGTCAGCCTGTACATAATACCATGTGAAGGTGCTTACCTGGAGACACTGGGGCATGAAGAGCACAGTATGCTGCTGGAGAGCAGGAATATTTTTGGTGGCTTTAGGCCTGACAACCTTTGCTGGCTGTCAGAGTGGCAAGGAATAGAGACAGAGACAGATTTGTGCTTCACCTCTGCTTTAACTACCAGGAATTTGTTGTTCAGTCATTAACATCTTACGTAGAACCTCCTTCCTCCAAAAGCTGTAGTTATTAGAGGGGAAGGAAAGCCCTTTCTGCCCTTTCCTTGTTTCCTCTAAAAACCCAGAAAATCCAAGCTACATATCCTGCCGAGTGCTTGTTTTGTTTTGTTTTAAAAGGCTTTGCAACAAGATGGCAAAAAGTGTCAGAAAAAAACAGCAGTTGCTTTGTGCTTTTCCTTGATTCATTGTGTTCCAGCTGACCAGCTGCAAACTTCTTTTTCCTGCATTCGTTGTTGTTTTTACTGTCAGTAGTTTTATTGCTTGATTTCTAATCGGACATTTCTTGCAGGTGTACCTCCAGTGGTAAATCAAGGCTGCCCTTGGTTCTTTGATCTGGGTCTTCAAATAATGAAGCCGAGCACTTCTCTGTCCCTTTTATCCAGCTGGCTGTGTACTTTTCCAGTGCTAATGAGTCCAGTCTCCCGGCACCGAGGGGACAAGCTGTAGGTAACTATTGTCCCCATTCAAACAGAGCTACAGAAGGCTCTCCCTGCACAGCAAGGGAAGGCAGTGGTGCAGCCAGAGCAGCACATCCAGCTCTGGCTGCCAGCACAGCCTCTCCAAACTGACTCCCCCTACATTGATAGCGACACAGGGAGAGCAATAGCAAGCCCTGGCAGGTGCCATTGCTCCTTTGTAGATAGAAAGGCTGGTCATAATAATGAGAACACATCATGAAAAAGCATGCTTCATCTTTAAAGTGTTTTTCAAAAGTAGTTCTATAACTTCCCAGGCACACACTTTGCCCTATGATCCCTGCTCAGCCTATTGAAGCTGCTTATCTGCTGTGCTCTTAATAATTACTGCCAGAGCTCAGAACATTTTTCTCCTGGGAACTAAGGGTGTGCATGAGACAATGGGAGCTAGTCAAAAAAGAGAAAGGACTATAACATCTCCCTCTTAAAAATTTGCCACCTCTGTTGTTCCCAGCCTGCTGTAGAGCCTGTGGAGCATCCTGGTGCACAGCAGATTACAGCTTCACAGCTGGGGACTCAGAGGGCCTAAAAGGGATGACCCATCCGAAGCTGCAGGGCAAACCAACAGAAGTAACTGTGTTGCTGACAGGAGAGAGCAATTTTGGTGTAGCTGCTCAAGCTTGCCCACTGAAATGCCACCTCATGAGAAATGACACAGAAGTTGGCTCTTAGTGATCATACAATCTAGTAGCTGTTTCAGATCCACTGCTGACATATTTTTCTATACACTCCAGAACTTATAATTCCAATTTTAAGAAATGAAAGGTTGTATACTTCTTCTTGTTATGGTCCAAACTGTGTCCAGATATAGTTTAATGCACAGCTGTGTTTTTACCTGGAGGCTATGGTTTCACAGGGCACCTTGAGTTGAATGAATAACTCACAGGTCTGCTATTTTACTGGTCCAAATTGGTTTATCTTACAATCAGACGAGTGCCAGAGCTGGTGCAAGGAGAGCTGGGGAGGTGAGGAGTGTGTAGTGCAGGCTGGAATCTGGAGGAGGGCATAGAAGGGATCCAGGATGGAGGAGAAGAAGGCTCTCCTCTCTCGAACCAGCAAGAAGCTTCTGGTTCAGCTTATCCCTAACCAAGCCCTTACTGACCTGAGAGGGATCAGATCACAGCAGGGTTCTGGACAACTGAGTCACTTCTACAGCTGCAGGGGGAAAGAAAGCTTCTGAAGGATCTCATGGCAAGCTCACTGCTTCAGGCCACCATGGTGAGGACTCACAGAGAACTGCAAGAGAGGTGTCAGCTTGGAAGCCTCATTAATTGGGAGAAAACAATGGCAGCTCTGCTACCAAGATCCCGCAACAGTAATTGGTATTATAGGTTGGTGTTGTACACCCACAACAAGGGTTGCAAATTGTAATGAATATGCTATAAAAAGTAGGGAAGAATAAGGGAAAGAAAATATGCATTCATGAGCCAAGCTGGTTCAATAAAGCAATAAATACTTGATGGATAATGATTTCACAACAAAACCAAACCAAACAGGATTGCAGAAAGGTGGGAGAAAATGCAAGTGCAACTGAAACAAACTGGAAGACTGTGAAATTCTTAATGAGGTCTGAAGAGGAGAAGGTAAAGAGAAGAGCTGGCCAGAAATTTCTGCAGACTTCTCTCTCTACAGTGTCTTATAAAACCCCACATAGCTCAAATTATTTTACTCCAAGACACGCATTATAAAGACAAAGCTATTATTAATGGGAAATTTTCCTGATATGAAAAGCAATATTAATTTGATCTTGTTCTTGCCATATGTCTTCTGAAATGACAGCTAAAGACAGCTGAATTGCCTCCAAGTGCTAGGCAGTGGTTACTGACTAAGGAGCTTTTTTTATTGAGAAAATTATTATATTCCTTTTCATGATAATAAAATTCTTCATAACACTCATTAAAAATGCTAAGACTTCCCAGGTAGCTGCTGTGCCCTGCCAGGATTGTCGTGCTCTCCTGGAGTTCAGGCAAGCCCAAGTAATGCGTAGAGCTGTCTGTGTATTTTCAAAATCTTTGCAATCCTCCTTTAAGAACTTGTGATTTGAATAAGCCCAGGAGTGTCCTGATGCTTCTGAGCTGATTCTTGTGCTGCTAATCTTTGCTCCACTATTTTTAGATAATTTTTCAATCTGCTTGCTTTTCAGTTACATGCTTGCTCAAAGTGACGGCTTATTTATGTGGTCCAGGAGCATTTGCTGTTTGCCTCAGTGTCAGTCTGAGCTCTGCAAACGCTTCCTGACAGAAGCAAGCTCCAGTTCCCCTTATTGTTGGCTCCCTGCTGTAGGAGAGGTCTCCATAGGGCACCTGACTATGGGGTGCTGGAGGAGGAGGGTAGAGTACAGACCCCTCTCTCACCCCCACTATATGCCCCTGCTGCCCACCTGTGTAAGATAATAATAAATAGTAGTCCTCACAGTTCCAAATATTCAGAAAGAGTGGATGATCCTACAGAAGTGTGAATGCACTGACAGCATACAGCAGTACCCCCAGCCATGGCTGCAGGAGAGCCCTGTGGCACCTGGCAGAGTCCAGGGAAGGTGCCCTGGAACATTTACAAGCTTGGTTTTGCCATGTGTCACCCAAAGATGGGCACACAGGTGAGGCCAGAGGGTCTTTGTGGGCCCAGACCCACTCAAGCCCATGTTGGTGCAGATCTGCTGCAGCAAGGAAGAGCGGAAAAAAATCATAACTTGTTCCCAAATCTGTTTTACTCCTGTCTGCTTTTAAACTGCTGCAAACCAAAGACCGATGGTTGGAGCCTGGTGCATGCAGGAGCCAGGCTGCTGCATCCTGGCCATCTGGTCCCATGGATGCTTTGGTCGCTGCATGGAACACACTTCTGCTCCCAGAAGAAACAAAAACCTCCCCAAGACCAGTGAGACACCCCCCTGCTGTAGCCTTAAGGGATGGAGAGGAGGCTTGAGCCATGAGGGGATGTCTGTATGTCTGTTGTCTTTTTCACCATCTGAAGCGCAACCACATCAAGAAATTAATCTTATTACATTCAAGGCTTTATTACAATAAATAGTTGAAAGGACTCAGAGCTGCCTTCTGTGTCTGAAGAATGGGCTCCTCAGGCTGCAGCCTCTCAGTGTGAGCTGCCAGTGGTGAGTGACATCTGTGTTGGCACTGCAAAGCAAGACTACCATTTTGCTGGGAAAAAAAGAAACATTTCTTTATATGGGCAGGCAAGTTTCACCTTGACTTAAACTAGGACAACTCATGCAATGTTTGCTGGAGGAAATACAGTGAAAACAAACCTGTGATGGCAGAGAGATGGGCTGGACGGTTTTTGCCCTCATTTCTGAGTCTATAAAAGTGAGGAAATCTCACTTAGGGTCATATCTGAACATCTCTGTGGATATTCACAAATCTGTCAGGTTTGGCTCAAAAAACAGCCCTGAGCTGTTCAGACGAGACAGCTCAAACCCACCCTCCTTCTCTGCTGAAGGAGCCGAGAAGCAGTGGAGGGTCAGGGGAGCGTGTTTCAGCTACAGTGCAGCAGTTTGTGTTTCACACTCCCATGCAAACTGTGTGGGTTTGCACTTTTAGGAAATGGGGCTGCCCTCGAGGAAGAAAGAGAGGTTTATTTGAGCTGACGCTGTGAACAGCATTTGGCTGCTATAGCTGCCACTTTAACTTAAGGCCAACACGGGCTCACGTGCTTTACACAACTGCAGATACTGTGGGTGTTGCAAAAAATCAACAATTGCTGACAATACTTCTACAGATGAGCCCAAACCCAATCTATTCCTTGAATTTTGAACACTGAACTTCACTGGAGTGCCAAATGCTATTTACATAGGATACAGGCAGAATCGTAAATCTCAAGATTCTTACAGCTAAAGTTTTGCTTTAAAATAGATCCAAAGTAGCCAGCTCAAACCCCTCAGTAATTTGCTTATTTTGGGTTTCTTTCTTTGACCTTTGTGACTCAACAACCTGCCAGCAAAAGGCCTCAGTTATTCTCATTATACAGGGCAGTGTGTTTAAAGGAATTGGACCCAATTATGTCAGTTATGTTTATCTTGCCAAACTACCTCTTCCAGCAAGGATTTATGTGGCCAAGATAGTTTCTGTGTGATAAGTATCTCTCATTTCCTTCCAAACCACAAGTGCCTTTTGCCCAGAGAAGACTGGCCAGAGCAGCAGGTAGGTGAGGCCATCTCCATCCAGAGCCAGCAGCCCCCTCTGTCCCTTGGCAGACTGCCTTGGGCACCTGTCTCCATCGAGGGTGCCCAGGCCACCTCTTGCCTGGGGTCCCTGGTGCTGAGAGGGTTATGCAGAAAGGCTCAGCACTCACTGAGACCTGACCCACACTCGGCTGGATGCAGCCTCTGGGAGCCCCAGTTTCACAGCTGGTGAAGAAGAGGGGATAGAGCCTGGTTCACCTTCAGGACTGCTGCGTGTTCAGGTACTACAGCAACAGAAGTCTCAGAGCAGATTATGTGCTGAGAAAAATTTGTGTGTCTGTGGCATTATCACCTGTCTGTGCCACATGCAGGTATGTCCTGACTGAGAACAGGAGCCAGCAAGGACACGTGAAAACCTCAGTATGGTAAAAGTGCAAGCCAGTGCTCAATTTCCCATATCGGGTCAAGGCAGCAAACCCCTTCAACCAAACACAACAGGTTGAACAGCTAAACAACTGTTTCTTCTCAATGTTCTCTTCTTCCTCAATGTTTTCATGTGCTTATACCAGGGCTTAGCTTTCACATATGAAGCTGCTCACTTGAGAACACAGACTTGCAACACAATTTACTGCAGACCCCCTTTGTTCCCATCTCCCTTCTGTTCAGACCTTGAAGCCTCCTTGCTCTTCCCCTGGTAGGCCCTTTTCCCACCTTAGCAGTCTGCTTTCCCTGCTTGAGTGCCTCCTGCTTTCTGCTCCCACCTGCATGGCACGGAATCTGCCTTAGGGCTTCATTCCAACACCGATGCTTCTGGAATCTGGGAAGCACAGATGCAAACATCCTCCAGAGAGCAGAATTTTTTTATTTCAGACCATAAACTTGGTTTTAGAGAAGCTGGGCAACCCCTCATTAGGCGGAAATTTGTAGAAATGGGTATGTGTTTTTAAAGATCACAGAAACTGTTGGCATAGTTATTTCCATTACCCTATTTTAAGGTTCATTCCTCTCTTTGGGAAGGAACCCTTACTGAGGCAGAGGCTGTGAGTTATTGAAAAAGAAAATTAGAAGAGGTCAGCTTAGCTTTGCTTCCCAAGCACCCAAAATACCCAACCAGTTTGTTGGGAAGGTTAGTCTTTGATGGGAACAAGAAGTAAGAACCATGAGAAATGATCAGGGTCATTAAAGAGTCAGTCAAAGAAAAAAACAGAAGTGTAGAGAACTGCAGAGGACCACTGCTGTCAGTGACCTTCCCTTCCCTTCCCTTCCCTTCCCTTCCCTCCCCACCCCTGTTTTTTGAGCATGTGCTATTCATAGGCTTCAAGGCTTCCTAAGTTTTCAGTGAAAATGACTTCTAGTCCAAAAAATGAAGTCTCCCTATGGATTTATTACTCTAATAAGGAAAAATGATGGAATGCCTTGAGTCAGAAAACCCTGCCCTGTGTACATACAACTCACACAGGTAACTACTGACAGTTCATCAGGATCAGCAGGAAATAGGCAGGGGAACTGGGAGGTGGCAGTGGCCCATTTAATTGTGCAAGCTGAGGAAAATGGAAAATAATGTCAGAGAAGAGCATCAAGAATGAGAGGAAAACAAAACTTAAGCTTCCTTTTAATAGGCATGACTGGTAAAAAAGAGCTTTTTTAAATCTCTAGTGACCTTCAGAGATATCCAAATCAAAAGCAACAAGGGGCTGGGGACAGGTGGTGGGGCAAGATAGGGATGTGATGACAGGCTGAGGGAAAATAAATAGCCATGAGCCTGCTGAAGATCATAAAACCCTGACTTCATCCTCCATATTTGTCATGCAGACAAACCAAAAGCCTTCAATTTTCAAAGCCTTTAACATTCAAGTCCCTTTAAGGCACCTCATAGCGAACAGGCAAAATGTAAAGAGCTAAAGTTACAGGCCACTCTGAGAATGACCAAATATATCTACTTTTAGAAAATCTTATTTTGAAATTATAACTAGCTTTATCTCCTGAGGATTTTTAAAATGTTTTAAATTAGTCATGATTTGCATATTTTGGAAGAGACTGCATCAATTGTCTTTTATTTAAATGTGGAAACAAAATGGAGCTTTCCTGGTCCTCCAGTCAGCACTAAATCAAGGAGGATTAACCAGCATGCAGCGTATTTCTCATTCATGCTCATTTGGTATCTTTTTTTTTTTTTTTTCCCCTAGAGAGTTTTGGCCTCTTATCTTCAGCTGACATTACACACCAATCACACCATCGGTGCTGAAAGCTGGGCTAACATTTGTGGCAGCAGCTACTTCTCAACTAAATCCCGATGTTTACCTTGAGAAATGCCAATCATTCTCCAGTTCCAAGACCCAGACCTTGCACTGTTGGTTAATGGCAACATTTACCAGCTGCAGCAAAAGCTTCATCTGAGCAACCTTTACCTGGAGAGGCAACTGGGACAGCAACGGCAACCCATGGACCACCTTTCCCTGTGGGAACCAGGACACCCAGAAGCTCAGCACTGGGAGATGGAACTATTTAAGGTCAGGAGACACCTGACCCCCTGGAGCCTCACAGAAAAGGGAAACTTAGTGGAGGTGATAACAGTCTGATTGAGGTTCCTGCTGAAGTCTCCTGTCATCTAGAGTTCCTCATTGAAAGGGAATTTAGCCCTCTATCTCAAGGGGTTTGTAAACTCAAACTAAATTTTCCAACAAATCCCCTAAGTTCTGCAAAGATCAAGTGTAAAAGCTGGGGAATTTGTCAGCTAGCTCACTGAAGTTAAGAAAAAAAAGGAAAAAAAACAAAAAAAAAGGGCTTTTAATAAATAAAATACAACCAGAGTAATAAAATAAGCATGGTAAATTCAGTTTTATTTGTTTTTATACTAATTTTATGCTGCCCCCACAAACTCAGTATACCAGAGCTTTGTATATTAAGAAAATATGTGCAATATGGAAAGTATTAAGGACGTGTTGCAGAGGTTGCTTTAGAGGAGGGTCGTTACTTTTGGCTGTCTGAGGAGCTGTCTGGAGCTGAGGAATGTGTGTGTCAGCTGATTAGAGGCCACAGAAGCGATTAGTGAGGGAACCCTTAACAACGCTGAATGTCAATGCACATCTTGAGGTTAAGGAGTTAATTGCCTCTCTCAAAACTGTGGTTTCAAGACTTCTGTAGACCTGGGAAGCAAACCTAATGGCAGCTTGAACTTGATCCACGGTTTTCAAAATTCATTTCACAAATACAAAGGCTAGATATGTCTCCTTTTAATTCCTGCAGAGCGTTTTAATGCTGAGGTAAATGGCTGATTCTGTGAAGAATTGAGGCAGCCATGAATTACACAAGTGTTTACTCATCACCTCCCCCTGTTTGCTCCAACTTTCTATTTTCAGGGAAGCTTTTCCTTGATTTATGAAGCGCACTTCTCCAAGAGTTCAAGTGTGTGTACCTTCCACAAAAGCTCTGATGTGCAGCATGTCCTTCAAAATGCCCTTCCTGCCCCTGGGAACAAACACTGGCCATTCTTCCCATCAAACCATCCTTTTCCCACCCATGTAAGCCCGAAGGAATAAATATTGTCAAAAAATTAACAGATCAAGATTTTATAGACTGAAGGAACAGAAAGACATCTTGTTGAAAATGCTCTGGTGTGTTTTTTGCATCTACTTGAGAAGCTGGAGCACTTCCACATGTCAGCGCTGCTTGGACCCACCCTGGTAGGCACTGGGTACCCTCCAGCCTGGCAGGGGCTGCCTGGAGAGCTGTTCTGGGGGTGCTGGGTACCCCCAGCATCCTGTTCTCTCACCTGCACCCCAGACCGCCCACACTGCTCACATGCAGGCCACTGCTTTTCAGCTGAAACACTGAAATGTCACCATTGTGATTCCTCAATTCACCATTGAGACTGCATTCAGGCAGTCTTCCACCAGAAGAGGTCCCAGGCCATTTCCAGCTTTTAGAGCTGCCCCTGGACAGACCATGGAAATCAGGGATAAGCCACAGCTATTTTTCAGACAAGATGTACCCATGCAAGGCAAGTGTGGCTTATGTCCCCCAGTGCCACCTCTGGGAGGACTGCACTGAGCCAGCCCAGTCTTGGGGTGTGCAGGTATTCCTCACTGTACTGCAGTCTGGGAGTAAATTAAACCCAGAAAAAGCCCCAGCTGAGCAGAGGAAAAATAAACATTTGTTCAGGTCAGCTGCTCTGGTCTGCTCACATTTTGCTCAGCTCCCCGTGCAAGCCAGAGAGATACACAGCAGACATAACGTATAATCAAGTGGCTCTTTTCTTGCCACTAACATGCAGGCACCGTCAATCCTACCTTGGCTGAGGCCAGCTGGCTCTAGGTGAAGCCCTACCCTGAGCCAACCTTGAGTAAATAACCTTTCCCTCAAGCTCTGCAAACCCTGATCCATGCCCCTGCTCTGGCTGGCAGGCTGGGAAGGTAAAGGGTGAGCCAACAAGCTCAGGCAGTGCCTGCAGAGAGTCCATCTTTGCAAATGACAGATGTTGGGAGCAATGGCTGTGGCTGTGGACACTTTGTGTCCCTGCCAGTAGCTGCTTAACACAACCACGAGTTTATGCACCAGCAGCTTTAAACAATAAGCGAGGTCCTTCATTACCTCAGCTAAATCTTTAACCTGAGAAGGGGAGAGCAGCTTTAATTTGCACAAGCACCTGCAGATTCAGATGTTTATTTCAGTTGTTTCGGGGGTTTTTTTTAAACAGCTGGGCTTGTCTTCTCTAGATATGAGTTTTTCTTGAGATATTCTGCGTTTAATTATCAGCTGGGAGAGAAGGCTTGCAAGCACAGCTGTTATTGCAACATTTCAGTGCTTTGACTTTCAGGCCCAGATGGAGTGAGCTGTGCAAAAATGAGGAATCAAGAGTAAAGCAAACTTTCTCAAACTTTCAAAGCAACTCGATGTGAGAAGCAGACTGGGTTGGATTAAGAGCGCACACGGCCCGGCTGAGCCGATGAGTCACGGTGCCACACTGATGTGACACCACGCTGGGGTACCCTGCCACAGCTCTAACACTGAGAGGAAGGGCTTCTCCACACCATGCTGCTGTAAACCTCTCTGCAGCATGGGGTAAGGAGTTGGCTCTGCCTTTACTCGGTCAAATAGTCTTAATTCTTTTCCAGGAGCCCGTCACAGATAATGGCCTTGTTTGCAGAAGAAGGTATGTGGCTATTGAGTGTGGACATGGGGATGGCATGGGCTCCTTGGCTTGGTTGCTGATCCTTTCATCAGCCCCAGATGCAAGCAAACCAAGGGAAAGAATTAGTTTGGGATCAGACAACATGTTTTTTGCCAGGTTGGTGTTAGCTCATTTTTCTCCCGTGCTCGGGGTGGCAGCAGGGCTCATGGGGGTTGCCATGGGGGGAAGGAGCAGCTGCAGGGCTGGGAAGGCAGGAGAGCCGTGCTGCTGCAGGGTGGTTTAAGACACAAGAGTGACAAGAGGCCACAGAGAGGTGCTGGCAGCCCTCCCGTGATCACCAGCACGGTGGCACGGTGGGAGCTGCCCTCCAAAGGTGCCCCTGTCTCCCTGTTAGTGAAGAGGGAGCCCAGGCAACTAGATGACACCAGAGCTTTAATTCCTCACCAGGTGGATTCAAGAAAGGTTAACTCCACCTCTGATGGCTTCCCCAAGCCACAGAAAAGGATCTGAATCCAGATTTCCATGGCTCATGCCCTAATGCCTGGACAATCTTTCCTTTCTGGATGCAGGCATCTGAGAGCCAGACTCTTGTCTGCAGTGTCAGTTGCAAAGAATTGAACACCATGACAGCAAAGACAGCCTCAACCACTTTTTCCTCTCAGAACTAAACAGATTATTTCCTTGGGATAATATTTTATTAATATAACTGTAACCCTCCCCATTAACACATACATTTACGAGAGGCTTCCTGTCAGGGGCTCCTGCTGCCATCCACTGTGCAGGACATTGGCTGGCAATGCTCAGCACCTGCCCCCAGTCGGTCCCATCAGTTTAGGTTTCCCAGTTGCCTTCATGCTAATGCTGAATAAGGTCCAGGTCTCTATTTCCTTGTCAGCTGGTTACAGATAAGGGGAAAGGCATCCTGTCTCTCTTTGGGGGCCAAAGAATCCAGTCCACAAGCTTAAAGGAGTGGATTTCTAGGAAGGCAGGATTTCAGACAGCTTTGTGGAGCTCTCCCTATTGCCTGTGCAAGAAAATAATCTCTTTGACTGGCTCATCCCATATTAGCTTCCCGATTCATCCCCCCTACTCTTGAGCCAGGGCCATCCATACTTCATTAGTTCACTGAGCCCTGTTGCACCTGCCACATACATGTTATTAGGTCACTGCTGATTAAATAATTCAGTCTCTCTGAAAAATTAGTCTTCAAAAAAGTGGGTTATGTGCTGAGGCCAATCCTGTTTGCCTCAAGGAAGATCACTGCTCTCCTGCCTCTCCAGGGCACAGAAACAAGAACTCAGTTTCATTAATTTTCCCTGGAGAAACACTCAGCTAAATAATTATGATCATGCTGCCTAAACATGAGATACATGCAGGCTACAAATCGTAAGCAAAATACAGCAAGGAATGCCTTCTAATTTCTTTTATAAAGCGGATATGGTGGTCAATGCAGATGGGATGTTCCCATTTCTAATGGGACAATATTGATCTTGTTTTATCAGAGAATCAAGACTGGTTGAGGTTGGAAGGGATCTCTGGAAATCACCTCAAGCAGGGCCACCTAGACCTGGTTGCCCAGCCCCATGTCCAAATGGCTTTTGAATATTTCAAAAAGGGAATCTCTACAAACCTCCCTGGGCAGCCTGTGTCACCCTCATAGTGAAGAAGTGTTTCCTGATGTTCAGAGGGAACCTCCTGTGCTTCAGCTCCTGCCCATTGCCTCTCGTCCTGCCACTGGGCACCTAACAGTCCCAAACATTCTGGCAGTCTCCTCTGAGAAGGTAAGCCTTAGTCTTAGAGGAAAGTACAGGACACATGGGTTTACTCCTTTGCAATAGGTCCTTGGAAGTCACAGTTACTGAACCCTCCACCAGCAGAAGGACCTTTAGGCTATTACTCATACACTAAATCTGATGTTTTAGGATGGGGGCAATGCTGTTGCATGAGTATTGACAGCTGAGCAGCTCTGCTGCCTATTTGATCTCTCCAGTATTGACTGTATTTCTTAAAGCTCCAGCTGTTGGAAGCAAGGGATTAAAAAACCAGTAAGCTTAGCTTTAATTCAGAAAAATCTGTGGTCAAGAATTAAAAAGGGGCCCTGAGTAAAAATTCCGGGGCCAGAAGTCACATTAAGCAAATTTCCCATTTAATTTTTAGATCTCACTGTGTTTAAGCTCACCTCATGGTTTTGAAAGCTGGATTCATAAATATCAGTCACTGAGGCTTGTAACACCTTGGCCAACATGACACAGGGAAAGTGAAAATTAAACCTCTTTTAAAATTGGTTTTCCTACTAAATTCTTAAGCTCCTAAAGAACTTCTAGAATTTAATCTAGTTTTGCCACTTTATGATGTGTATTGACTTTTGCAATTTACTCAATCCAGACAATGAAAAAAGGCCAGTCTCTCTGAGTACTGTGGCTACCCTTGTCCTGCACAGTTACTGCTTTAAACCTAAAGCACTTGCCTACAGCAAACATACACATGCAGCAAACAAGTTCACATTTTCCCTGTGTGTCACCCACTTCCCATTGCAGTAAAAGATGCATAATGAAATTACACTCAGAAAGTAGCAGCTACAAACACATCTAGGTTGAGGATTAACATAAATAACTTGTGCCCTTCTAACAGATGAGGGGATTATATGGTATCCTATTGTGCAGGCAGTGCATATATCAACCTCATTTCTTTTAGACAAAAGCTAAATTTGAGGCCTGAATTATTATTTCTTCCCTAATGATAAAAGACAGCGGCGTAACGCAAAATGTGCAGTCATGTCTGAGCACAAAAATGAGTGCAACTCTCAAAAGGCTTTGCAAAATTCAAAGAGGAGCAATAAATACTCCTGTTTAAGGCAAGTAAAAATTGAGACATCCATTACTTTTATTAGAACTGATTTTGTTATCTCACTCCTCTCCTGCCTTTGATCTCGCTTCTTCTTCCTGAGACTAAATAGATTAGCCTGTTAATGAGACACCTCAGGATGTAAAATTACCTGCAAGATGGTCTTTCTCCCTGGGAGCTTCCCAAGCCCATGCTCAGAGTCACTATTACCATAAGTTCCAGAGCAACTCGTGAGCTGGGGATTTGCCTTCTCAGGAGATGCACACAGTGATGCTGCAACCCGAGGGAGTGGACATCAAAGAACACCAGGTCGGAGGACAATTTTTATCCATCTGAAGAGACACCTTTTATTAGCACTGTTTCTCAGGAAGATGGAGGCTTTCAGTCAGCTAAAGCCTGCCCCTCCAGCTCTTCAGAAGCTTTTCAGTGCAGTTCTCTGGAAAATGTAGCTACAGAATGTACCTGCTATGGGGCAGGGTGGCTCACACATGCATCTGATGGTTTGCAAAAATATTATTACTTTAGAATGATGCCTCAAGTTTGAAGCAAATATTGCAAAAAGAGTGAGAGACAGAGATTCACACTGTCTCTTATGGACTTGTACAGTGTTATTTACAAATTCTCAATTCATTATGATCCCACCATTCCAGGATGCCAGCTGATGTTTGCAGGACTGCCAGATAGAGGGAAAAAAGAAAATAAGAAGTACAAACTCCTGGGTGTCATGATGCTGTATTTTACAGAGTCACTGCTTTAGAAATGAGATGACAACAAACTGGCTTCAATTTTGGCTATCCTAATACTACTTAAAAAAAAAAAAGGTCCCAGAGAGAAGGAACAAAACCAACTAGAGACAAAGAAATGTCTAGAAGAAGACAGGCTGAACAGATGGGAATTCTTCTGTCTATACTGGAGAAAAATAACACAGAAAAAGACAAAGAAAAGTACATATCAAGTAATGAACTGCAAAAGGAAAAGTAAATCAGAAACTTCTGTAAATATGTCTGTGTAGAGGTTATACTGCTGAGGGTGCATTACAGGTATTTTGACTCCAGGCAGGGAGAAATGGCTGTGGTCAGAAGTGAAGCAGAGGCTGGCCTTGAGCGCACATTTCAGGTTCCAGGGATGCCAGAAGAAACACCAGCATGTCAGCCAAGGCAGTGGTCACCCAAACTCTATTTACTGAATTGTTTTTGACAACTTTAGGGCTCTTCCCCTAACACTTTTTAGCACTGCATAATGTCAGTGACATCTTGAATGAGATGGGCCAACTTGGAGCTACAGCCCTGCATGTCCTGTCCTAGTGCTGCTATTAGTCTCAAGTATTATTATTTCTGTAACTTTTCCCAAACTATGTCATGCACTCTCAGGTTTCTATGCCCAGTTTGAGCTGAGTGCAGGCTTTCACTGGCCATTTCAATATTCAGCTTGCAGAGCTGCAAGTCTACAACAAGACTATGTCCATCCAGACGATGTGTCATAAAGAGGCCCCTTGCCTCATCCGCTGCAGCCAAAGCCACTTCCAGAATCAACTAAATCAGAGCAAAGTTGTAAACCCAACCATACTTTTGTACAGGAGAACAAAAGCATGATGAGTCCCCCAGGCTATAGGCTGAAAGCAGGGCCTGCCAGTAAGCACCTGTGCTTTGCTCAGCCTTCCCAGTTTGTGCTAAACCAAGCAAGTGCCAAATCTAGAAAATAAGGCAATGAATCAAACTAGAGGGGAGAGTAATAAAGTACAGCTGAGGATCCAACTCATTAAAATATGAATTAGGCTAAGTCAGATTTATAACAAAGGTGGGGGGAATTAAACTGCATTTTTCTTCCTCAAATTAGAGCTTACCTATGGTGGTAAAATTCAGAGCAGGAGGGAGACGCTGCTGGCCTGCCTCCACCTCAGCCCCTGCAGTCCAGCACTAGCCCTGGCATCTGCCACACTCGACCCAAACACCCATTACTTGTTGGCTTTCACCCTGACATTGCTCCAAGTGCACTTAATGGCCAGCTCTAATTGGGGCATGACATACCTGCAGCAGCAGTTTGAAAGGCTGTAAGGATAAATGCATATGTGTTACTATTTCCTGAGTGATTGGGTGCATGATTGGAATAGCTTGGACAAAAACAGGAAGGCCAGTTCCAAATCAGAGCCCCTAAAAGTCCTGGGATGCCAGAAGTCCGATCAAGGTTCCTGAGGATTTTTGCAGCAACAAATTCAAACAGTGCAGCCCTGAAGAAGCACCTTCTGAGTAATACAACCAGATATTTGGACAGCAATTAAAGCAACAGCTTCCCCCCCCC
>VZTX01028037.1:335513-432056 GCA_013400915.1 Pardalotus punctatus
CCAGCGCTCCCCCCCCCCCCCCGCCCCGTGGTATGGTACCACATACTGGAAACATACCTTTCCCAAGGAGGATTTTTTAATCCCAAGAGACATTTTGACTGATAGCTTCAGGTGACTGATGACTCTGGCAGCACTGGTTTCTTTGGCATGCAAATTGAGACACCCAAAAGGGAAAGGTTTTTCTGTTGGCAGAGAATGGTGCCCCCAGTATGACCCACTGGGAGAACCAATTCCTTTTGGAAGGGCACCCCTCCTTCACCCGAGGTGATTAAAGGGAAATTGCTGTAAGAACTCATTAATGGAACAGGAAGCCATTATTCCTGACCAAGTATGCAGTGTCCTTTATGAACAGCACAGGGCTGGAAAACAAACCCAGGTGAGATCATGTGCTGGCCTTTTCCTCTCAGATAAGAGTGTGAAAACTGCAGTAAACAATGCATGCTCTGTATTGGTCTGCTCAACACCGCTGCCTTAACCCAACCCAAACCTGTGACAGACAGCACAAACTACTGAATTCCTAAAGTGACCTTGGAAGGGAATAGCTCATGTATCAAGGGGCTGCCCTGCTCCAAGCGCCCTGGTAGCGAGGTGTCCAGCAGAGTGTTTTTAAGCATGGAGCAAAGTGGTGGAGGCACACTGACTTCCCTGCCACCTCAGAAGCATGATGACTTCTCTGGAGTCACATTTTCCCTCCATCGTGGTCCTACCAGAGCTGCCATACTGCCTCCTTCTCCTCTTTGCATCTTGCTGGGCTCTGGATGCCATTTGCTCTCACAGGGCTGACACGCTGTCACTGCTCTGCTCCTGCTCATCTCCAGAGGGCAGGCAGGTCCTGGTGGAGGGCCTGTGGCAGTGACAATTACCTGCACATTTGCCAGCTGTTATATCCATGTTTTATTGAAAACCACAGCACACTGATGAGTTCCCTGCATGAACCAAGCATGGCACGTAAAAAGATAACATTTCTTGTGGGATCAGCCTAGGCTAAGGAAGCAATCTCCCCCTCTCCCTCCCATCCTCTCTCCCTCCCAGAAAAACCAGACTAGATGCAATATACAGCCTTAGTCTTGTCTAGCCCATCACATTTCTGATGCATAAAGCATCCTCAAAATGTCCTCAGATAAGATACTTTTCCTACCTTGTGCAATTTAA
The DNA here is from genome assembly GCA_013400915.1 of Pardalotus punctatus. Classification (NCBI taxonomy): domain Eukaryota; kingdom Metazoa; phylum Chordata; class Aves; order Passeriformes; family Pardalotidae; genus Pardalotus; species Pardalotus punctatus. The sequence goes on from VZTX01028037.1 coordinate 336,666, forward strand.
GTTAACAATCAATAAATATAAACCAATCCAGAATTTAACTGATTCAGCAGCTAGTAGGGGGACTACTGGGCTAACACATCTGGGACACAGCTACTGCCACTGCTTCCAGATGTGTGCCCAAAGCAGTGGGTACTGAGGCAATATTGAGGACATGACAGCCTGCTGCAAGCTGAGCTCACATCCCCAAGGCCTCCCACTCCAAGGTGAATTTCAGGACACTGCAAAACAGGAGGAGCAATGAGACCATGAGGTGAAGGAGCTCTGATTTGGTTATGGGCTACAGATATGCAGGGATTCCATTTCTTTGTTAATTTTCCTTTATTCAATTTTATTGCAGGATCCATGTAAATATCCTGCTGAAGCAGGCACACTTGTAAAGCAGCACTACCTCAAAAAACAGATAACAAAGGACTTGTGAAGCTTATCCTACTTTTTTCCCCACTTCAACTACGAACCTTCCTCTGGAGCAGGAAGAAGCATTTTTAATTTTTAAGAAAGATTATTGGGAACATGAATTTAAATATGGAGAGCCAATCTAGATTTGCATGAAGGCACCCCAGAGCACCATCTAATTGTAAAAACTAAGAATGGAGGAGCCATCTAAATCCATCCCACTGCTGATGGAGAATAGCTCCCCACAGGATATTTACAAGTTTTTAACGCCTTGGCCTTGTGCCTCACGTGCACCAGAGACATACTTTTAGGCAAATAAAACATCCCTTGTCATGGCTTAATGCTGAAAGAATTAATTTATCACTCATTATTTCCTCTTTTAAAGCTCTGCTCTTTGGATAGCTGTGACATAATTCTTAAAAATCACGCTAGTTAAAGAGCAGAATACGCTGTCCCCTCTGGCTCCCTGCCCACAAAGGCCAGCTATTCAAATGGTTTCCTTTTCCCTGCTTAATTTCAGCTCTTGCAGCTGACAAGGGGCCAAATCCACTGATCACAGGGATGCCGGGTGGAACACCTGGAGCCCTCTTGCAGGTCCTGTCTGGGCACCCTCCAACCAAGGGTCCTTTGGAGGCTGGGAATGGTTTTTCCTTCACGGTGGTGAAAGGGTGTCCCTCTTTGGGCTAAATCAGGGAGTTAGGTCTGAATTCTGACAAAGCAAAGCCTGACAAAGTAAAGATTAAGTTTTGACTTAACTGGAGCCTAAGGAAATATGATTTCACTTTAAATAAGTCTCTCTCTGTCTGTATCATGTACACACAATCCCAATGTAAGTGATTTCATCTTTCAAAACTGAAGGTCAGCCATTTCAACATGGCATTTTTTCCACTGGGTGTCACAGTTTCTGGTCTCCTGGCAGATCTGCACCATCAACATCCTAAATAAACCACAAAATCAAGGCAATTTGGACTCATTGGACGCTTTTATTTTAATGTAGCACCCAGCTTCATATCACATACATTTTCCAAAATTAGATGGGCACAGTATAGAACACTATACATTTTGCAGCTTACCACGGGGATGGTCTGCAGCTGTGAAAACAAATTACTTAAATCTGGCTATCTAATTCATAAGTTAAAATTCAAATATATAATAGCCTTGGGGTATTTTTTTTAGATTAACAACAATAATGCTTGCAATACAACTTTTTATATAAAAAAATCAGTAACAGAGTAAAACATAATGCATATGTTCATAGCACATATCAAGATAGCTGAAAAAAGCTTCAAAATACATCATCTCTTTTCAAAGATACTAAATCACTAAGATTTACTTTTTTTCCTGAAAAAAATATTTTCTTCTTTAGTCAATAAAATATGTGGCTTCGTGAACCCATGTATTTTCTTATCAAGGACTGTGTACGCTGAAGACCGAAAGGGTGATGGTACTGGGAAATGGACATCTCTCATTGCCCAGCTAGCAACTTTTACAGGATCTCTTCCTCCTGATTTGGAAGCTCAGCTGGGAGGAAAGCAGCTTATGCATCACCAACAGGCAATTTTCACATTATGCCCATCCTAAATGCTTCCTGTGAAGGGTTCCAAATCCCAGCCATCCCTCTGTGGTCATTTTACCATGCAAAGCCTCATCACCCTATGCTGGCAAGCCTTGGCAGTGTTGTGGAATCAGAGACTGGTATGGATTGGAAGGGCCCTTGAAGATCACCTAGCTCCAACCCTCTGCTGTGGACAGGGACACCTTTCACTTGACCAGGTTGCTCAAGGCCCCATCCAGCCTGGCCCCCAACACTTCCAGGGATGGGACAGTTTCTCTGGCAACTCTCTCACCACCTTCACAGTAAAGAGTTTCTTCCTTATATCAAATCCAAACCTGCCTTCTTCCAGTTTGAAGCCATTGCCCCTTGCCCTATCACTACATGCCCTTATAAAAAGTCCCTCTCCAGCTCTCTTGCAGCAGCTTTAGGTATTGAAAGGTGCTATAAGATCTCACCAGAACCTTCTGTTCTCCAGACTGAATAACCTAAACTCAGCCTGTCTTCATAGGAGAGGTGCTCCAGCCCTCTGATCACCTGTCAAGCTGGAACTGTCTGGATGATAGCTAAACAAGTTCCTCTCCCTGATGTGGACACAGAATCTCCAGCAGCAAAACTACTGCCATGCAGTCTGAAGATAGTATTTTGACTTTAACACGATATCCAACATTTACCAGTGACAAGGCTGCATTGACTAATCACTGACACTTTTTTTACTCTCCAAAACTCTCTGGAAGAGCGAACTGAGGGCTTTCTGGAAAGAGTTGGTAATGTTTCCATTGCATCCTAGTATAAAATTAATAACTAGGAGAACGGCATTGATCCTTAAGGATTAATGTGTGTTCACAGGTAGTTTGTTTAATAAAGGAATGCCTCAGAAATGGAAACTGTTTGCCTTGCTTAATTAGCAGGTCATTATTTATTTTGAATGGCTCAAATAAAAATGGCTTATCTAGAAAGGCAACAAGTCACTACACTTAGCTGGGCATTTTCCTTTCTTTCATCATGGAATTACCATAGGTTGAAACAAATAGAGATATCAGGTGATATGAATGTTAACAGACCCATAAAGAAATGCATGAACAAAAGGAAGACTCATTAGCGAACACTTACACACACAGTGAGGAAGATCATTATCTGCTCTGCCTAGCCCTGTTCCGCAAAAAAAAAAAAAAAAAATTAATTGCCCACAAAAAAAATAATAAATTGAAGACTTTAAAAGGGGCACCAGGTTCATGGTTAGCAGAACCTCTCAGACGCAAGGATGCCATGCTTCAACTCCTGTTCCCATTTATTTTCTCTTGCTGGGCATGTTGTGCTCTGCCCAAGTACCTACAGAAACCATTAACTGAGGACAGCGAGAGCTCATGCATGGGAACCTGATCTTGTTCCTTGGTCAGGCTGGAAGTTGGGGCAGGCAGACCTTAGTTGCTGTTCTGGGTCAGGCACGTCAGGGGCTTAAAGCTGATCACTCACCTGTAGCTCATGAAAGTACCCTGAACATTAAGCCTGAGAGCTTTCCCTTTCTGACCAAATGGTTGTGAATGTGGGAAAATCTCCCACACAAAATTTGAGAAAGTAAAGGTTTCTGCAAGAAATCATGTTTTTGCTAAGCCCACATTTTTCTAAAGGAAAAATAATTACAACGAAAATCTGTAATACTGGATTTAGATGTGAATTTGGATCAGCCAGGGCCTGTTAACAGTAGCCATGAGCATGGCTGCATGGAGCAGCTGCCAGAAGCACTGGCATAACTTCATGATGCCTTCTCCTCTCCTCAAAATGCTAAAAGCTTCCCAAGAGCAGAATTTTTCATTTTGTGTGGGCTATCATAAATGCTTAACCACTGGGACATACAGGAGAGCCACCTCCTACATCATATGTACAACACATCACCACCTCTCCTTGAATATTTCACTTTACTGATGTGTGAAGTAGTGTAATCACAGCTGACATTTCACCAAAAAGAATACAAATCAGCTTACATTCTAGTCATTGAAGCTGAGTGGGGTATTTGATGGCAACGCTAAAAATGCAGCGATTGTTAAATACTTTTATTTATTAATCCAGTGGTGAAATAACAGCCAAGCAAGTATTTCATTGTTGGCTAAGCAAGTATCATAATTTCCAGTGAATGAAAAACCTCCTGCAGTTTAGAAGAGAGACATTTGAAAAAGGCAGTATAAAGCAGACTCTTTCACTCTTCCCTTGAACAGCATCTATTCCATTAATAACTCAGGTGAAATAAATGGGAGATTATTTCAAAGGAAGCTCCTATCAAAAATGAAGAAGTCCTCCACTGCCTTAAAAATGCAGTGTGCACACTTCTTTGTAATCATTTAAAAGCTTTCCTTAAAAAATCACCCATAAAAGGAAAAACAAGTGTGCCACATGATTTTTTTCTTCCTATGAAATAGTAATGGTTTATTAACCAAATGACAATGTATGAACTAAAAAGCAAACAGAGAGAGCACTTAACCTCATTAAATCTCAGGAATGACTCAGTAGTATTATGAACAAATGAAATAAATTATGATAAATTCTCAACAATACCACTAATAGCAGAGGGCAGTGACTCTTTTGCAGCTTCCCAGAAAAGCTTGCATTCCTCACATTTTGTCACTGACCAGGAATGACCATCTGAACCCAGCCATGTAACAGTCACATGAGAGAAATCCCAAATCCAGAAAAACAGTTGTTGCTTGTTGACATAGTGATCTTTAGTCGAATCAAAACTAGTGTATTACAAAAACAGACTTTCAGTAACAATTCTGCAAACGTTTATTTTCACCTGCAGACTTCAAGATTCATGTCCCACATCCACATTCCTTTCAGCAACAGTAGACTGTTTTCTTATCACTTTAGACACTCCCAGTGATGCCTTTCTTATCTCTCAACAAAGCTTTTGGCTGCTCTGGTGCCCTCTGACATGCCACAGCAGCCATTCCATGACACACCCCAAGGAGAGGTTCCCCAGCTGCTTCAAACCTGCATCTCCTTCCTCTCAGCCCCAGGGCCACCCTACAGCTACAGGAAGGAAGCATCACACCCACAAGGGTGACAAAATTGCTGCACCATTTCTGCAAGGTGAACACTTAAATCAGGTCAGTGAAACACGTGCAGTGCCATGTTTAAGGTGGACAACAGGAAGGTGACATCTTCTGGAAGTAAAGCTCACCATACCCATGGTGGAAGCAGGGTTGACCTTATTTGTGTCTGAAGTCACCCAATCCAAGAGCAGTGCCCCAAGAAATAAAGCAACATTAGTCAGCCAGCTTTCACTGAAAGAACTGAGACTAAAGCCACCGACCACTGCACCCATGGAAAAATCCCCATGGGATTCAGGTGGCCCTGGAGAGGAGGCAGGTTAAAGATTAAGCTTTGCTTCTTCATTTAGAAAATAGATGGGCATTAGCAGCTTTCTCCTATCAGTAGCATCTCCACTGATGTGCAAAGGAACCTTAACAAAAGCCTGCTGTAAAAGGCAATTACTTCCATCTCACATTTTATAGCCTCATAGTAGTGCTTTTGCTATCTTTCTTCTTCTGGAAGTACAGTTCTTGTACACATCCTTAAAACAAATCAGCAGCTATTAAGACAACAAAGCAGACTAACACAAATGTACATAGAATAGCTTTTATAAAAATGCCCTGAATGCATTTTTAACCTCTTGTTAGAAATACACTGTTGGTTAAAGAAAAAAAAGCTATACACCAGCCATCTCAAACATGCTAAAAGAATGCAGAGACACTGGTAGTTGCAAGCAAGTGCTCAAATACTGGTGATTAGAAACAGCTGTAGCTCAAAAAGACTTCTTTTTTTCCTAATTTCCAAAATAATTATATTTGAACTGATTTGAACTAATAAAATACAAGTTCTCTAACATTAAAATACATCCGTGATTGCATAATAAACAGTACTAAGAAAATAATTATTTGATGTGATTGTGGATAAAGATTCTGTACAACTTGCAAGTTCTATTCCTATGGTATGTTAAATCCACAGGTACTCTACAATGATACAATCCTACAGGTATCAGTAACATCCAGAAGCACATCTCAGAGGATGAGTTTTCAGTTTAAGCAAGAATTCAGGAATGCTGTACCTCTTAATAATCGGGGCAGGAGGTGCTGCCAGAACACATATAAATCATGAATTCTTTACATAAATAAAATACCCTCAGGTTATTAATTTCAGTGATAAACTGCATTTACACATTAGGATGGGAAGGGGGAGGAAAGAAGGCAAAGCATCCCCCACTCAGAAATATTCCAGAGTCAGGTATTTGTTTTCTGTACCTTCCTCACCTGCAAAGGCAAAATGTGCATAATGGGGTGAAGAGAGACCCAGCAAGGCCAGTCCTCCCCCCTGCCTTGGCAGAGACCCCGCTCAGCTGCACAGAACCTTGCAAGGCTGCTGGACACTGCTCTGCTCCTGCTCATGCACGGCCATGCGGGCGGTCACAAGACGGTGACAGGACGTAGCTGCTCCAGCTGTGTTTCCAAGGCAATTCGTTCCTTGTGAACCTCCTGCAGGAGGAGAGGTGGGTTACAACTTTCGGGATGCACCACCCTGCTCCAGCAAAGGGCAGCCAGGCAGGCTCTCTCCCGTGAAAGGGCTCCCTGCAGGGCGGGAGCCTGGGCGCACTACAGCTCCTGCAGGGTGTGGTTCCCCATCGGGGCAGGCTCAGAGCCCAGCATGGGAGTGCCCTCGAGCCCCGCTAAGCCTCAGTGCGAGACGTGCCTGAGGGGTACCCAGCAAGTCTTCTGGTCCCCATGAAAACAGCACAGCTCTGCTCTATCAGAAAGCTTTCAGACAGCAATACAACTTCAAGGACAAGTTCAGTTTTCTTCTCTTGTATGAACTTGGGAAAACTCTGTCTTTTCCTGCTGTAAAACACAGGTGACAGCACTGACCTGCTGAAGATGGAAGCAAGTAAGACCTGACCCAAGGAATGATGGCAATGTGCTGTCATTGAAAGCTTTAATCTCTGTGCTTATTTCAATTACTGCCCTATATTTTGCTCTGATTTCAATACTGCTGGATGTGACACATAACTGATTGCAGGAGCTTTGTCACTGATTTTCAATGCATTCCTTACCTTCAGCTGCTGCTGGAGCTCACTGTTCAACCTGGCGAGCACAGCATTGGCTTCTTTGTTTTTTCGTATAGCGGTCTGAATAGCCCTTTTCTGCTTGGAAGACTGTCTGCCGGGCAGAAAAATACAGAACATTTCAATTAAGAGCCTCAACACTGGCTAATGCCAGAAGAGCAGACACCCATTTTGCATGACTGTCTGCACCCTGGACTACACTTCAAAGACAAGGTACAAACTACAGATTTAAGAGAAGAAAAATGTAACACTGAAATGAGATAGCTGAATCAGGTGAATTATTTGCAACTTGTTAACCTGAATGACAGAAATATTTTAGGCTGTTTCAATTATTTCAAAATCACTGCTTTCTCATTGAGCTTAAGAACAATCCCTGCATAGCTGTGCTTATTGCAGTATCTTTGCATTAGCTGTTTTCAGACACTTGTAGAGTTTAAAGAGTCAGGAGTGGTTAACAGAAAATACAAAAATCGTTCTATGCAGAAAGAAAGGATAATGACATGAAAATGCTGACTCAGATTTTGTGGGACCCTGCTGATTCTGATGTTTCTTTATTTCAAAAATTAATACTTCTTTTATTCAAAGCAGTCATTTCCACCAAAACCATCTGACATCACACACAGGAAGATGACAGACAGAGTTCCCTCAGCTCTTTTGCTGCTAAAATAAAGGATGGATATTTTTTATTTTAAGAGCTTACTTTATTAATTAAGAATTTTTATTACTTCATAGCCTATGGTAACTGATCTGGAGGAAATGACAGCTATGCAGACAGGTATAAAAAGAGACAGCTCTGTACATAAGGACCAACCTATTCAAAGCAAGAGAGATAACAACAGCAAATGGGAAAGAAAATACAGAAAATATGGACTGAGTATCCAAGCCCCTTTCCAAATAGATTATTTTAAAGTTTTACATGAGTCAACAAGAGCTTTTTAATGCCAGATTTGATCTAAAACAGATGCCCTATTTATATATGGTCCAGTGGCCCATTAGCTCTTCTCTCTTAACAGAGCTGATGGCACTAATTTTTGCAATAGACTCTTTCTCACAGCACAGCGACAGGACTTTATGCTGTTATCTTCCAGTGTACTGTCAGTTTTCTGCTTCACTATTTTGCTGCAAACTACTCTCCATAGGATATAAAGTAATAAATGATAGGGGAAAAAAATAAAAGCAGGGCAATATACGTCTGTGGCCATTTTAACATTTTAGGAAAGATACAGACAAGACAGGATTGAGATGTTAACAAATGCTGTTATCTTTTAACCACTATGGAATATGCACTCCCAAAGCACAAAATAGTACTTTAAGAGCATCCTAGGAGTCTTATTACTTATTCTAATCTCCAATTATGCAGCACAGATTCAGTCTACTGATAAACAGTTTGCCAAGAAACGCTCAATTGATTTGGGCAGCTTGATTTCGTTTCAGACTGAATCAGATGTCTTTGCAAGGCCCTGGATGATGCTGGGGTGTAATGTTTGTACACTGCTTCAGCTGAGGGAGATGCACAGACATGATAGGGTTTCAGGTGCCTTCTCTTACCATTTGTACAGCCCCTTCTCCACCACTATTAAATACACACAGAGTGAAATCCCTACAAGTCTTTGTTGCTGACAGCTTCAACAGCTGTATTTATGAGAGCAAACAGCACATGTTGGGTTTGGCCATTAATGGCTTATCACAAGTGGTCTGTGGCTCAATTCACACCAGTGGCAAGCCTGTTTCCAACATGCCTTGCAATGGAGAAATATCACAAGGATATGACCAACACCAAGCATTTCGTGACTCAGCTTCCTGGGCATTTATTTGGTTGTATCCATCCACAGGAGGAGCAAAATTCCAGAGGACACATGCAAGGCAGAAACACACCCCCTCACATATAAAAGGAGTCGTGTTAGAGATGTTGGTGTTAGGGATGGTTGAACAGCTAGGTTTGCTCTTCAGCCATGTCTACCAGGTACAGAAGTAGGACACCTTTGAAGAGGTTATCTGTCTATCAAATCCCACTGACAGCCACTATAGGCTTAGTCTGCATTTGAGAAGACTGATGTAGATTTCAGAGACCTGTATCTTGCAAAGCATTCTCAGAAACAGAACTATTAAGCATAAAATTATGGAAAGAGCGAACCCTGCTACATCAGATCTCATGGTGCAGTTTGGCATGCTTGGTACAGGTTCTTACTTTTGGACTGGGAGGTGAGGCTTGACTGCTGGCAAGGAAGAAGTCACATTTATAGTGGGAGAAAGCTCGGGGGTCTCCAGCCCTTGTGCCTCTGTCCGGAGCTTCCTGCGGGCAGGTTTGGAGGGTGGTTGAGAAAGAACAACCTCCTGAAAGGAAAAAGCACAACAACGTTAAGTCAGGCCATGTGTGTCCCATCATTAGGCTGGAGAATACTTGTGACACATAAATTGCTGACAGCTGGTTAAGATTTCATAATTTAAAGAGGTACAGAGCTTAATTCAAATTTGGTAATAGCCTCTCAGGTTTCTGACTTTGAAAAAGGAACAATAACTCCTGCAATCCCTTCATGAAGGAAATGGTGTTTTACCTTCATCTGGATGACAGGCTCTTCAGAACTGGGTTGTATAGCTCAGTGTGCATTGGGTGGAGGTGGAGGGAGGGATATAAACACATATACTAGCCCCCAGTTGACTCAAACGTATTAAAAACAGAGCAAGATTTATTTTTTACTATGCTCAGTTGGAAAGAATCAATAATCAATCACATGCATCCCAGCTTACTGCCTCACACATCTGGCATGGAGCCTCTCCCATCTCCCCTCCTCTCTTACATGTAGCAACACTGAATATAGTTTTGAAATACAAATACATTAAATTATACATGCAAAATTAACATGTTGGAAGTATAGAAAGCCAGCTATTTCTCTTGATAAGTTACATCAAAGAAATAGTCTGCGTTTTCTAGGTAAAGCAGAGTCTCGGATTTTTATGACTTTAGTGGTAAGAAGTGTTTTCATTATTATAAATTAAGACATCGTTTCTTTTGCAATGAGTAGTTTTACCACCTTATAGCTGATGTAAATTATAAATATAAATGCATCCTCTTCAGTGTATTTTGTTATTAGAGCTGTTTTACAAGGGATGTAAGTATTACTGCTTTATTTCATGAATGAGAAAGCTAAGACTCAAAAAGTTGAATTGACTTGAGAAAGGCTTTTTCAGCATCATAGACAAAACCAGAGACAAGGTTTTATTATCACACATTTTATTGGGCTAGATTATCTTCACTACTGTGTTTTGGACAAATGTTAATAAATAAGAAAAAAAATGTGGAAACAGCAGGGCTACAAAGCAGAGCAAGGAGGAAGCAGGGCTAGGCTAGAAGTAGCATATGATGAGCACAAGCAGAGCAAGGACACTGCCCAGAAAGCCCTGTCACATACAGAAAATGATGATGCTGGATGTTTGGCCAGGCCCCCTGTTATAGTCAGAAGTGTGATAGTGCTCCCTGGGCAAGGTACATATTCCATCCAGCACCGGCCAAAAGTTCTTGGCTGAACAAAGGTCTTGCAGGTACTCTTTGGCTGCAGGAGGGGCCAGAGTGGGGAGGATCTGCATTTGCCCCCCTATCCAAACCTCTTCTGGCTGGGGCTGGTGGAAGGAGGTGGTCAGAGCATGATCAGGAGAGGGAAAATGCTCACAGCCACTGCTAAGGCCACTCCATCCCTAAGCAAGGCCCTTTGAAGTGTGCCATTTTAATTTCAGTGCTTACTTTATACAAATGATAGGTTCATACAAAAACTTATTAAAAACTGCACACCTTGAGCAAATCCCTCCCAGTCTATGTACACTTAGTGGCAGATCCTGACCTCAAGCAAACAGGTGTGTTTACATCAAAATCAAATCCTCAATAACTGAAACCAAGAAGCGCATCACAATTTGGAGGAACCACAGTGAGACAGGGGTCAAGTACAATCAAACTCTTTTTTGCCCCTATTGATTTGAAATAAATGGCAAGTTGCCTCTCTCAAAGCACGTGCATCAATGTGTAGCTACGAAGAGGTTTCTTAATGATTTATCCCAGTTGATGTCACACACAATCACAGTTCTCTCCAGTGTCTTGACCTCCAGAGAAGGTAAACATGTGAAAACATAACCCTAACCCTCTGTTTAATTGCTTTTAAACTTTATTAAACATTTGTTGATGAAGGCAAATCACTCCATAATGGTACAATGTGTGCAGATCTCACCTTTTTTGCTGAGCTGTTTTCTTCTGCCTGTGATGGGGGTCTGTTCATCTGAGGATGTAATTCAACCTCAGATGGTTGCTCTGTCTGCAACAACAAATCAGTCATTGCTACACCCAGAAAATGACTAGCAGTCACATACAATAAAGTCAATGAAAGGAAATGTTACACACAAAAGAAAAGTTACTTTAACAATTCAACAGTAGGGAAAATGGAGATCTAGGGTGACAGCTGAATGGATGACATATGTCTTTTGCAGATTTTTAATGAAACCATATTCTTGCATTTTACTGTGCTGGGAAAACAGGAGAAAAGGGTTTTTGTGAAGCATTAGGAATCATCTCTCTGAATGTAAAGAATCTTGTACCCAGAATTTCTTCTAGAATTACCATTATGGCCTAAATACTCAGAGAAAAACTAAGAGTCTGGAAAAAAACTAGAAAGATCTTGGATGTGCCCTGTCACCTTATTATCACCTGAAACCAATGAAAATTAATTGGAGTAAGCCTCTGTCTTTGAAGTTTGCGAGGCTGGAGTGACAAAGCCTGAATCATACCAAAAATTCCAGCAAAGTTACTGAAAACACAAGTCATAAAAAAGCAGATAAGTCTTCCCTCCTCCCTTCTCACATTTCAAACAGAAACCCAGCTGAACACTCACCACCCAGGTCTACACATCTGCAAAACAAAACACGCGATTCCCAACATATCTGACTGAGAAGCAAATTAAAACAGAGGGTTAATCCCTTGCTTTGGCTCTCATGAAAGCTTTCTGCACCTTTTGATTTCCTCCACCAGGACAGGGCACAGAACTGGGGAGAGTGGCCAGATTTAGAGCTGCCTGTCCCCAGGTGCACAGCAGCAAACACGGTTATTACAAACACAGCGTGGCTGTTTTCTGCCCAGAAGGTATGGGCTGGCTCTCCACGAAGGGGAAGGCAGGCAGGAGCAGGAGGCTGAGGCGCTTGGCACTGACAGACAGCCCCTTCTCCCCTTTCCCAGCTTCTGCCAAGTTGGAGCCAGGCTGGCAGTGGCCCCCAGGCAGGAGGGGCAACCTGCTATCCCACTCCCTCCCTCAAATAAGGTTCCTTTCTACACAGGTGAAAGCCTGTGTTTAAAACCAAGTCCAAGGCAAACCTCAAACTTTTAAGAGGCCAGGATTTCAGCCATAATAATAATAATTTGTTGCACACCAAAGAACCTAACTCACTGTTGTCAAGAGGTTTCTGCATAGGCTCAGAAGCTCTGTAGCAGTCACAAGTTTCCCAGTGCTTAACTAAAAGTTAAATAAAAACGACAGAAAGCACAGAATTTGGTATATTTAAAAAGGAGGAACTTTTCCATACCACTTCCATTCCTTCTATAACAGAAACAATAAGAACTGTACAGAAAGGTACAGGGGAAATGTGGTTCTGTGGTACTGCTCTTCTCCAATCACACAGTACCAAACGTGCACACAGGAGGAGGATTTGGAATTTATTTTTTTAAAACATGTGAAATTCCTTACGAGAGAGGGAAAAGGTATTTTGACTGACAAGATTCCTCTCCCACCATTTTTTAAGTGTGCTACATCTGTAGAGTTACCTGATGGTTAAAAAAAAATCCCGAAGAACCCCTCACACTGTAATCTTTGCAGTATTTGAATATTAATATTGTAATTTAAAAAAAAATTTAATAACTATTGGATGCTAACATTTGAATTTTGAAAAGCTTTTTGTATATTGAAGGGCTTCCTCTGTAAATGTAGATTTCTGGTCAAAGAGAGTGAAATGGAAAAAGTCCTTTTTTGTGTGTCTATAAAAATCAAAGAACTTTAAAAGTCCATTGCATGCAACAGAACATTTCTTTATCAGCAAGCTGAATAGCTCATAACCTCCCTGATTTCTGCAATTGCTTTTTATGTATTTCAAAGAAATGAAGACTCTGAGCACTGGTAACAGGAGCCTGCAAAGTCCATGGGGGTTTCATGAATGATTTGGGGATGGCAAAGCTCAAATAACTAACAGAACCACACAGTAAGTTTGGGCCACATCAATTTGACAATCCATTCATTCATTTAGGGACAGCAAGAGTAAACCCAGCCCTTCAGAGAGACATGTAATACACATACTATAAAGTCCTCATGGTATCACCTTGCTGCACAACACAGAACAGCGACAGGGTACAGGACAGACAGCTCTTAATGGCCTTTCTTGGAGAGGGAGCCCTAAATACCTGCCTTAACCTGGCCAGGCAGGCAGTTTCTGGTGCTCACACTCTTGTTGGAGCCTACACTAAACCTTGCAACAAAAGAAAGAATATATTAACTTATTCCACCAAATAGAGAGGGAAAAAAAAGACCAACTCCATATTATTGATGTATAGATAAAAAAAATGCAGCTTTTGAAGAACCAGTATGTTCAAACAGTGTCAAAGTGACTGAACAGACTGGTATTCTATGATGTCAGTTTCAAGTAATCAGAAAAATTGAAATCACTGTCAGATAAAGGGCCTAGAGGGGATGGAAACATTTTTTAAAAAATGAGACCCAAACTTTTGTAGAATCACCCTCTTTTTTCCTGTCTTTGGTTTTTGTTTGGTTTTTTTTTAATGGTCTCATTTCAGGAGAATACTGTTTTAACTGAAAAGGGAAAAAAAAAGGTAAACGTTGTGTTGTGGTGAAAGCAAATACAAATTGCGGTGATGATGTCAAAAAGGGTAAGATTTCAAAATCTGTGAGTGATAGCAAGACAATTTCTGTGAGCTGAGTGCTATGATGTGTCTCAGGCACAGCCTGCAGCCTGTGCTCAGGGCTGTGGCACCCGCTGGCTGAGGCTGGGCCACCGGGCTGGCCACATCTCCCTGCTACCAGGACACGAGGATGGCAAAGTTCAGCAGCCAGCGGTGCAGGGGCGGGTAAGAATAAAGAAATAGCTACATCCGACCAAAACAAAAAATAAACAAACAAACAAAAACAAACAAACAAACAAAACCCCCAAAACCACAAACAAACAAAAAAACCCCAAAACAAACAAAACACAAAAAAAACCCTAGTTACGGCGATGCAGCTCCTGCATAAGGAATAAAACCAAGTGACTGCCGTGTCCCTAAACTGCCACCTAGTGGCACGTGGGACAGGCCATTTCGGAGTGCTTGGCTCATGCATCAACGCAAAGGTTTGCTGGGGCAGCCAACCCAACAAAGTCCTCTCTGAGAGGTCTGCAAGCTAAATGTCTCCCCACATTGTCCCCACACAGATTTGAAAGGAAAAACAACTCCTGCTTTTTCTTTTGGCAGAGGGATTCTTCACAGATTTCCTTCCCTTCACTGGTTTGGATGTGAGGTGAAAGCCAGTATTTGTAGCCTTCTGGTACTGGGCAGAGAGAGCCTGGCTCAAACGTACTCTGGTCCTATAGTGGAGTACAAGGAAAAGGAGATCCATCAGGAGCAGCTGAGGTGAGCTCCCTTTAGCTCATCATATGAATACCATGCTTAGTACAGTCTCCAGGCAACTCGTTCAGAAACATGGCAATAAACTACCTCCTTCCAATCACAGAAATGTCTTAAAATTTTCACACATCTGGGCACAATTATATTTGGGGTTAAATTCTTCATGATTGGTTTATTAATTATACATTATGCAATATAGTCTTCCAAAGGAAACTCCATTTATGGTAGTGTAGAAGTGCTTTGATGGAGGTGTCTCATGTCCTCAGAATGGAGTAAAATGCTGACATGGGAATACTGCTGTGCTGGCTGGTATGGCTGGGAACACACACAGTGTTACAGAAGATGGGCAAAGAATACCCTCATCATCTGCACCATCAGCAGTGCAGACTGCAGAGCAGGCCTAAGAACATCTTCATTTTGGGAAGCTGGGTAAGTGACCACAGAAGAGAGCAAGAGTGTCCTATTCCAAACCTCCTGAAGAGATTCTCTTTGCAGAGACCAGTCAAGTTATTAACAGACCGTATCTCCCATTTCCTCAGCAGAGTCTTGAATTTTCTAGGAATAGCCATACCCTTCTCATTCTTCCAGGCAGAAGGCAGAAATGGCCAACAAAGTTTCTGTGCAATGGCCACAGACAGAGCCCAACCTGTGGCCTATGGCCAACACTGAGCATTAGGACAAATCATTCCTCATCCTTAAGGAGAGCATTAGGAGTTGCAAATGCTCATTATTTCATGGTATGATCCCTCACCAGCCATTCATAATCTCCTCATGCTCCACGTGACGATACTTAACGGTACCTTTCTAAAAGAATACGTAACGCTCATTTAAGCAATGAGTGCTTCGAAAGCCTCGGATGAAAGATTTTCATAACCGTAAGAAAACACAGTATCTTAACTGGTTCTTCACTTACATTGCCAGTTCTTTTGCTTTGCAATGCTGGATTATATGTAGATTTCACACCCACTTTTCAAGACAATCCGTAACTGATCTTCCAGAACGGAAGATCTACACCAAACTTTCATATTTCTCTTACCTGATAGCCTTTTTGCAAGAGGTGAAGTATATATATTCAATCATTCCCACAATTCAATTTCTCCCACACTTCTGCTCCAGGCTAACTTTACACATGGAAATAGTCCCATTGTAGTCAATGGTACTACTCACAGAAATGAAATTATCTCTGTGCATTCATTGTAGTAGCCCATAATCATTACCTATATAGTGCCACTGCTTAGCTTTGCAAAAAAAGTATTGAGAACAGCTTATCTGTAAGAAAAAGTAGGATACTAAATATGCTTAACGCTCTTTATGTGCCCATTGCAATCTTCTATCATCTCTACGTAAGTTCATTTAAGAGGTATTTTGCTCCTTTCTAAACACTCATATTTTTGTGCTTAAGGCCAATTTCTGAGAAGTCAAGACATCTCAATTCCAGTTTCTGTGAGTCTCCTGCATCCCACACTGAATCATCAATTCTTTTTATTGCTTATTACAAAAACTGAAAATGGTAAGACAGAAAAAAAACCCCACAGGGATGCAAATGCAACAAGCTGCCAGGGTCTTAGTGTGCTGCCTGCTTTCTCAGCACTGTGCAGCCCTGAAGTTTTGATAAGCTTTTTCTTTCCCTGAGCTATCTGAGGGCTGGTGATAAGGTTGAGGAGAAAGGCAGTAAATACAAACAAATTGCTGCAATGTTCAGCTCATTCACAAGGAAAGAATAGGACCCAGATGGAAGCATTAACAATCTGTTTTAATACTTCAACTTCCACAAAACCAGATTAACGTAAGCTAGAAAGGCATATGTGCATTCCACTAGAGATACAGGCATTGGGTTCTCAGCTTCTTTTTTTGTTGTTATGATAAATGTGAAGCCAAATTAAAAAATTGTTACAACACATTTTAATTAAGATACTTGCCTTCTTCCACTCTCCCAGAAACCTCTTTAGAAAGGATTTTACAGCATCCATCAACTACTCCTCAATTCAATTTTAACTGTGCTACTTTCCACCACTTCTTAAACCGTAATTTATTTTGTCTGGCTGTCTTAGATTTAATATATAATTTTCATGAGAGGAAGATAATCCATTTGTATTATATTAAAGTGGCAGATGGCAAAATCTTTCATGTTATAGAAGACTTTCAGTTTCATTACTGTTACAGGCTTCTTCAGTACCTATTGCACAGCTTACACAACATATGTTATTCTGCAGCTAAAACCATGGAGATGATCAAAAAAACCCCAACCTTTTCTTCCACAGTGGTTGTAAATGCAAGCTAAAAAAGTGTTCCTTTCATTTAATGTAAAACGTTTTCTTGGGAGAATACCATCATGTATAAAACTGCATGGTGCCAAAAGCAAAATCTTCACTTCTTTTTTCTTTTTTCTTTTTTTTGGGAGGGGTGTGCGAATTTTTGTTTATGTAACAGAAAAGTTCCAGGTGTCCTACTTGAGATTCCTCATGTAATTTTACAGAATAAAGGAATACCTGAGTATTTTCTCCAAACAACCTTGTAATCTCAGACCTCATCCTCTATGTATCTCTGCTTTAGCTGAAGATGCTGATGTGGGGGGATGCCTGGACCACCTCCCAGCACAGAGCCTGCACATTCCTGCTCTGGATGACCCAGAGGTCTCAGCAGGACAGATGGGAGTCCTTCCCCACCTCTTGGCCTCAGCATGGGCACGTGTAATTGAGGGTTACAAACCCAGCCTGAGCACACCCCACACTCGTGGCTCTCCATGGATTCGGCAGGACGCGGAGCAGAGACAACTTCTTGAACTGGGTCCCAGTTTTCACTTGCAATTCTGGATGATGAATGGCCAAAAAGCTTCAAGGAGTTATGAAGTATCAAGTAACATTTAGAGAGCAGAACATTCAATATGTTAAAAAGAGTAATATGTTTGCTTTCCAACACCACCAGGTGCTGTGACTGGGCAGAGTGACCCACCCATCATCCCTCACAGTGCTTCGTTTCCAGGATTTCACCAAATCAATAACATCTGATGATGGCCACTGAACTGACAGCCGAATTCTGAGCTCATAGAACAGAGTGAGATTTTAATCTTCAGAGATGCACTGTACTCAGGGTACTTCAATTTGATAATGTTAACACCTGCCTACCTACTCCACTTGAATGCTTTGCCTTCACCCATAATTTTTTCGGTACCTGACAAAACTGCCAGCATGGAATCAGTGGGAAAAACACATCCCAAGGTCTCCAGAAATAAAATTGCAGCACAAACCAGTGTGAATTTACAAAACCAACAGGCTTAAAATTGTGACTCTGGGAAAAGAGACCAGGAACATCAGTTTTTTCAGCCAAGATACACAGAGTTTTCTTCCAGTCACACTGTTTTCAAATTCCCTTACACAGCACAGGCAGGATTGAAGATATACCTTCATTACTGGACAGGAAGGTACTGAAATAGAGTAATTTAAATAAAGGAATGTTGATCTAAGTGAGCAACGTTGCAGATAGTTAGCGGATGTTGGATAAAATCCTAAAGTTATATTTGCTCTTCAGTGTTCATCCATAATTCCTATTAACATAAATATGTTACTAAATCTCTCACAGAAAGCAGCTGTGGTAAATTACTTCTGTAGGCTTAAAAGCCAACAGCAATAAAGTATTATTTTGTTTTCCATTAAAAAAATAACAACAGGGGCTTATATAAGATGTGCATACATGTTTGGCTCCAGTAGAATGGTATTCATGAGCACCCAAAGTTATTTTCTATCTCAAATCTGTGTCACTGCAAATCAGCTGCATAGCCTTCCTTCCATGATTCTTGCACCTCCATGTTACACAAATTTTCTCTCTACAGCCCTGGATCTGCACCAAAGTTTTGGGGCCACCTTTATGCCATTTCTCCTTGATGACTTAAGTTTACTATCAAGTTAGGAACACAGGATGGGGAATATTTACCGAAGCCACTGAATCTCATTCTCTACAAGCCCAGAAAAATCCCACAGTAGGTATTTCAACAAGCTACAGGTTATCTGTTCTATATACTCCATGGGAAATAAGCAGAGGTAAGGCACTGCCAGTATCCTAAGTCTACAACAGCTTGCAATATATTAAATATTTATGGTCAAAAAAGTTGGGAAACTCATACAGATAAAATTATCCTTAAATCCAAGAAGCTACTGCAGACTTGATAATGTGAGATGTGCTACTAGAGATCACAGAAGGTGTCAGTGAAGTTACATACAGGCTTATGCACAAAAGGAAAACACTTCAAAATAACATATTTAAAAAAAACCCCTCTAGTCTATGTATAAGTCTTTTCCCATACATAATCTTTCCAAGCACTCTTTATAGAATTGAGGCAAAACTTGAATTACTTAATTTTTTTAATAGGAAAGCAATATGAATTGATAAATCTAATAAAATATTTCAAACTGCAGTTCACAATGCTTACTGTAAACATCAATTCAAAATGGCTTGCAGTGCAGAGAGGTATGGGATGGAATTTGGGTTAAAAGATCATGAATTGAAGCTAATGGTGTATCCACACTATTCAAACTGGCCTTTTGTCCATCTTTATTTTTTAAGTTTACTTACAGTCACCATAGGGACCTCAGATAAAAGCACCACTGTGTCAGAGAAGTGTCTGGTGAAAGCTCTGAGGGAAACAAGTACAGCTTATGGACTGATACAAAGTCAATAAAATGCTGGCTTTGGTAATGGAGACACATCCTGAGAAGGAGCTACCATAGCCTTTTAGAGGCAACGAGAAAAAAGAAACAGAGTTAAATCCACCAACTCCAAACACCTGTTGCAGAAGTAAAAAGAGATGCAGCCACCCCCTGTAAAGGTGTCTGCCCAGCAGAGGTGTGGAAGAGCACGGGCTGGCAGCAGCGAGCTGAGCAGAGAAGCCAGCCCTGCTGCTCTTTGTGTAAACTGGCCAGGTCCTCACAGCATCCCAAGACTGGAGCCTGCCACAGAAAGCCTGTGCATCCCCTGAGCTGTGAAGTCAAGGCCACAAGAGGATCAGCTCTGAGTACCACCTTGTGCTCTGCTCACCCAGTGACACAGTCCTTGTCCCTTGTAATTCAGCTGCCAGGACAATGGAGGCAGAGTTGGATGTGGACATAATTTAGGAAGTTTGCGATATGGGTAGAGATATCTGGCACACTCTGAATAACGAGTGATTCAGTAACTCACCAAGGTTAATTACCTTGGAGGTTCGGACAGGAAAAATAATGTTTTCCTAAAGGCTGAAGTAAATTCTACTAAAAAGCACTGCAACACAGGACCAAAGTCAAGGTGCCATTTCTATATTCTTATTGATTAAGCTCATAGGAAGACTTCTGCTCCACTGAAATGTAACAGCTACCCCCTGGTACCTCTCTTTTATGCACTTTGGTCTTTACATCCCATGAGCCCTTTAATATCACTCTAAAGAGGCAGCTGGTTCAAGCTGCTTCTCAGTCATTCATAGAAAACCATAGTCCTCAGAAAGAAATTATTTCCCTCTCCTCCTCCATCAACTGATTTCTAAAGCTGAGCCAAAATAATCATATCATGAGCCTACTTATAAGGTGCACAGCCACCTGAAATATGCAGGGTTTGCTTCACTTCCAAGATACATTTGTCATTAAGAGTGCTTAACTGCAAGCATACAGCAAAATGACACTGAAGAACGATTTTCAACAACATTGTTGAAAAATAAGTTATAAACTTATTTCTGTTATAAACAGAAATTTAAGAAGAGTTTGGTAAATCTTGAAACAAGAAAAAGCTGAATATGCAATTTCAGCCTCATGGCTTTTCGTCAGTCTGTGATCCTGTCTCAGCTTTGAAGGCAGATCCCTTTCTCCAACTTTTCTGTGCTCTTTAAATCAAGGGCCCCATGGGACTACTGTAATCCATATGCTTACTATTGCTTACATGCTATTTGCAAAGGTCAGCTCAGCTGAATTATGACCCCATCACGCATACTTCCCTACTGTCTGTTACCTTTATCAGAGAAAGGCATGCTTGGAGAAAAAATAAACAATGTGATGAACACAAAGTTTATTATGTTTTCAAGAACTGGTTTTATGCACAGTTTTGAGAGACATCAGAACGACAGTATTTTTATATTTGACTCAGTATATTCAATTATCACCAGAAATTAATTAAATAAATGTGAGTGATGCATGTTAGCAAAGCATCAGCTGCATATTCATTACTGAGCAGACAGAGAAACCACTCTTTTTTTTTCTTTTAGAGACCAGAACTTTGTAATGGAGAGGATTGGATCAAAAATTTCACCTGAGAATCCTCTTGTGTCTATCATTTTAGAAAGGTCCTGTGTCGTGCATGGCCCAGTGTAAGATAAGCAGCTGGTTCAGTACTTGTTCAGCAAGCTGCTGGACAGGCATAAACAAATTAAGTTCTCATTCCCCTGCTAAGGAAACGCAACCTGATCACAGGACAAGAGAAAGGACAATTAACAGAACCTTGCTTGAAATCAACGGTTTTGTTCCCTGAGAGCAGGATTTGTTGTAGTTAGTGCTTTTCCCAGTGGCAGCAAGAGGGCTTGCACTGCACAAAGCCAGCACTGCAGGAAGCTGGAGCAGCAGCAGGAGGGCTGGTGTGGGTTGCAGCAGCAACTGCTGCAGGCAAAGGACTGGGAGGTAGGGAGGTGTGGATCTGGGATTGGGAGGTAGGGAGGTGTGCTGTGGATCTGGGATTGGGAGGTAGGGAGGNGATCTGGGATTGGGAGGGGGGGAGCTGTGCTGTGGATCTGGGATTGGGAGGCCCAGAGGTGTGCTGTGGATCTGGGATTGGGAGGCACGGAGCTGTGCTGTGGATCTGGGATTGGGAGGCACAGAGGTGTGCTGTGGATCTGAGATTGGGAGGCAGGGAGGTGTGCTGTGGATCTGGGATTGGGAGGCAGGGAGCTGTGCTGAGGGATCAGGGGAAACCAGAGGGAATCGCTGATCTCTGGGGAGTGTCAGGCAAAGCAGGAATGTGATGGGTGCACAAGGGGTGTGTGCTGTTAGCAGCATGGCTAATGCCATCCTGACAGGGGAAACATGCAGGCTCAAACCAGAGTTCTACAGTCCTCAGGGCAGAAACTGCACTCAGCACTAACAGGGGCTGGGAAGAGGAAGAGCACAACAAGGTGCTCGTGGAGCTGGGGGGGCAACAAGCCTCTAATATCTCTATCATAAGCACTGTGCAGTAAGAGGTGTTCCACAGCACACTCTTAAAGGTAGAACCAAAGCTCAAGTGATGACCATTCTGGCCCAGCTTTTTGTACGTAAGGGCTGTCAGCTCTTCTGTGGATTTGTTTCCCATTATACACTTCATCTAAAGGAGTAATATATGATGCATATTGTTGCCTAGGACTTAACACATCCAACAACATAGAAAGAAAAAGATTATGGTCTTCCATCATTTCCTGAAACATGAAGAATTATCTGGATGCAGACATGCATGATTTTGTCAATTTGCACTGTGCTGTAGTTGTGTGATGCTCTAAAAAACAAAACCCAAAAAGCAAAATAAAAGCACACCACTAATGGTTTGAAACCTTACAATATAACTGACATAGCATTTGCTTCCTTTCAGCATTCTTTTTTTGAATCCATGGGTGAAATACACTCTCCCATGCCATGGCTCCCTTAGCAGAGGCGCTCAGTGCATTTGAAGCTCAAGAAGCAAATAGCAATAGTAGGTATCAAGGCCATGGGAACTCTTTTTAGTAGACTAGCTTTGCTAGCCTTTAATTTACAGCCGGGTCTAGTGGGTGCATGTCAGCTCCACTGCAGAGGTTTAATTAGTCTGTAATTTGACACTGCAACGCAGTGGCCAGACTGAGCAAGGAAGGATGACATGGACCTGCAAACTGCAGATTTGCATTAACTTGAAAACAAAAACAACTGCTGTGTCCAAGCCAACTTGGGCTAACCACTGCTATGGTAATATAAATAAACAAATTTTCACAGCAAAGAACTAAAGCTTTGTCCATACCTGAGATACAGAAGGTCGAGGGGGCAGTGCAGGTGGTGGTGGGGGCAGCCAGCCAGACCTCACAGCTGAACAGTGGGAAAAGAAGAAGATGATGATAAAAAACCCCAACCAAACAAAACCACTGTAATTAAATTCCAAATAAACCCAGAATTAATTCCCAGGATAAGTGGAAATCCCGCCTAGTGAAGAGGCAGTATTCAACATTTAATAACAAAACCCAAACTTGATCTTTATTGAGCAAAACCTTGTTTGAAATAACTTCATGAGTAGTGAATGAGTAGTAATTTAATTGCTGTAAACTCCCCAATGTTATGAGAAAAAGCAGAGAAAGAAGCCAGTCAGCCACAAAACCTGTAGGTAAAGCAATCCAATTCCAGTTAAAGAAACCCAGAAACAGGGCCCACTTGTTCTTCAGACTTTGCTCTTTGTCATTAAAAATATTGACCCTCTTAAAAGTGATACTTCAGCACCCATTGTGGACACTAGCATTCACTCCAGATAAAACACACTCTGTGATGGAGTATAGCCTTAGAAAGAAAACATCTGCCATGGAATTAGTAGCACAAAAGCCTAAATGAACCAAAGAGAAATCCATTTCTTTGGTTTTATATTTTGTATTTGCATGCTATTACTCAGTGGAGGTATTTCAGAGAAAGATACATCCTAAGAGTTCATCCAGGCCCCTTTAAGACAATATAATGTCAGCTTTGCATTTGAGCCAGCAAAAGGGAGGGTAATAATCATGAAGGTCCAATGCTGTAATTCTCAGTTTTCTTAAAATACCTAAAAGCCATTGTGGGACAAAACTACAGGCCAGATGACAGCTTGCAAAGGCAGCTGAGAGGAGACAGAGAGGAGGATAGGCTGGCATCGAGACATTGACCCGGTCTAACTGGGTTACCTTCCCAAAGCTCCTGTTGCACTGAATGCTCAGCACTTGCTCAGGCACAGACAGCAGACAGTCCATCTTGCACTGGTGTATTTTTGTGTAACATAAAACCCCCAACAGTATTAAACTCAGAAATGCTCTTTACCACAATAATGGTAAGCAATCAATTACATTTATGCACTTTTTATTTCCATGCATATTTTGAGATGACCACAAAGACCATTAAGAGCCTTGCTATAGCTTAGTCATTTATATATTTTATACACCAAATCTAAAAATTTCTACATGGTTGAAAATACGAAGAAAAAAGATACTAATCATTACAGGTAATTGTGACATGAGTGTAAAACTATGTGTGAAAATACTGAGAACAGTCATATTGACTATTCATAGCTCCAAAGAGGCTTATAATACATTAGTGGGTTTTTTCCATCTTCTGTTTCATCATCTCTTGTACAAAAATGAAGCTTAATATTGTACACAATGCCAAAGAGAGACTGAGAACAACTAAGACAGAACTGAAGTCATGGAAGGGAGCCACTAAGACACCGAGGGGTGTAAGAAAGATTTGAAAAAACTGTCATCAGGACCCTTTCTCTTGCATTTCATTAGTTCTGTTTATAAGATCATTGTAATAATAGCATGATGTGGTAACTACATTCTCCATCTCTCCCGTACAACTGATCTTTAGAAAGGAAAAAACCTTCCTTTCCTTTAATCTGAACTTCAGGTTATTACTTCATTTATCTGTGCACTGGAAGTGGCTGTGGCAGTTACAGCTTGTAACAATATTTGAAAACAACATCTAAATCATACACTGCATGCTGGAAAAGCATCTCCTGAAGCCGTTGGACACACTGTGAAACTCCATGAGTGTCCTGGGATTTGGCCCAAAAGATTCCAAAGGAAAAAGTAATTATTCCATAAAATAGTCAAACGAAAAAAAACCACTTCACCACACAAAAAAAGCTACCACAAAAATACCTGCTTCTTCATCTTTCAAAATGCAACATATATGAATCTAGCATTAAAGAAGTTAGATGCTTACAACATGTGAATTTGACCCAGTTTCCTCTTTTTAATCCTAAAAATTCTAACTTAAGCTACTCATGAAATATTCATAGAATTCTTGCTGTTGCAGAAGATCTTTGGCCTGTTGTTAGAAGGAAATCATGCTTATGTGAGCACAATTACTAGCGAAAGTTAGCTGACTTTGGAGGACTCAGAACAACTTATAAAAACCCCTCAGGCTTCAGCCTTCTCCAGTGTCACTACTCCAAAAGAGGACAGTATGAACAGATACTCGTGGGTTTTCATGTGCATTGCAGGTGACTGGTACTGTCAGGCTATTGCAGAATATTCTCCTTCCTGGAAGAGTGCCCTGCACAGATCAGCGCTTGCTGTTAGAGATGGCAGCACTACCGAGTTCTCAGAGCAAACACAAATCCAGAGGATGGGCTGTTTCCAAAATAAAAGCAGGTACCTGGGGCCGAGCAGCAAACAGACAAATAGACAAATGCGGTTCTTCCAGGCGCATGCCTCAGAACTTGGATAGGCTGATGTCCCTGGTCTTTGAAAACAAGTCACACCCTGTGCAGAAGCCCAGGGAGCGGGATGGGCCTTGCACATCCCCTTGCTACTGGGCAACTTGCTGGCATTGAAACCATGGAGCCACAGAATCGTGGAACAGTTTGGGTTGGAAGGGACCTTTAAAGATCAGCTCAACCCAACCTCCCTGTCAGGAGCAGGGACATCTTCCCCTAGATCTTCCCCAGACTGCTCAAAGCCCCAGCGTGTAAGGCAAATCCCACAGAGAGCACTGTGGAAAGCCCATACAGGTACCAGTAAAATCTATTTAAGTATCCATATCACATGTATTCCTGTAAATGACAGCATTTTCATGCACTAGTTACTCCCACACAGATAGAGTATTCAGTTCAAAAAATCATGGCTCTTTACTTAGCACGTTTACATTTTAAGACAGATTATCTGCATGGAAATCTTCCAGGACCATTTTTCTGCCCTATTTTGGCAATCACAAAGGTTTGATAGTACTAACATGATACCACACTAGATTAAAAAAATGGGTTTTCCAATCTGAAGGTAGATTAATATTTTAAAACAAACACCAGGCTGCAATATTACACTCTGAGAACTGGTCATGCTATCTTATCTGACCACTCTGCCTCCAGCCTCCCTAGCAGACAACAACATTCAGCACTTAATCATTATTTGTGGCAGTGAAAAATGTCAATCCTAGTAACTCCTCAGATAGCTCCTTTACTTGACTTATTTGACATAGGAAGAGGAGATGAAGGAAAAACATAAGTTATAAGAGCCCACACAAACCTGTGGAAGCAGGTCTTTAGCTCACCAGGCACAGCAGCAGTGGAGAATCCCAAAACTAGGATGAACAAGTCTGGGCCCATGGAATCCTTCAGAGCAATGCAAGAGCAAGGTGCTGTACTTCTCTTAACCAACGGCCGTCACTTATGCTCTTGATTTTTAGTATTGAAGAAAAACTACTACAATACACTGAGCTTGTGGAGACCTGCTATTTTTTAAAATTAGTAATGGGACCGTAGCATATAAACCTACACTTCCTGAAGCACTTCCATGTCAGATATTTAATATTAACTTCCTTGCATGTGGATGACATCTTGGTTTTAGATGTCTGTCACCTTAGCTTGAGTATCATCTCAGGCAAGTTAAAACCTTGGGTAGAAACAAATGTAGTCCCTCCTTCCCGTTTGAATAGAATACATACATAAGCAGTGTCCTGAAGGAAGGGTTGTTTTCCTGGGTCAAGGGCCATTTTGTACCTTGCTGGCCAAAGTGAAAATAGACCCCATGTACCAAAGGAGCCTGACAGCATCTCAAGACAAAAGAGAGAGTCTAGAGAGAGTCTGGCTGATGTATTTGGTATTTTTCAAATAGATGCTACAGCACTGTTCGATCAAGGAGAAGCTGGTTGCATGGTAGATTTCCATCAGTTTATGCTGTTTCAGAGTCCTGAGCTCCCAGGTCAGGTCTAACAAAAGACCAACCAATTAGTTTTATCGGGAAGCAAAGGGAGTAAGATACTGCAATCAGTTCAAAAAAGATAAGCCAACAGAACGAATTATTCTTCAGTTCCCCAACTACCTAAGGCTTTGGTTCCTCAGGGAAGCCAGCATTTTCACCCTTCCACTCTGACCCTGTTCTGGAGAGCTTTTTGAGATACTTTTCCTGCTTCTGTTGCCAAAGGCAGAGCACAGAAAAGTTCTGTGTCTAAACTGGTTTGTTTACCTCCTTCTTACTAAACTTCTATTCTTGTTAAGTGAAGCTGGTACTTGGTTATCCCCTAACACTGGCACCATTCTTTGCACGATTTCATTTATTTACATTGCTGACAGCAGCATTACTAAGTGATTGTGAAATAACCATTTCTCAAGAGATCTGATTTATTAATTCTCACTGCTATGTCTAAAAAAAACAAACCAGAAAACCCAAACAAAAAAAACCTGTAAAGCTGTAGCCAGGAATATAAATTTAATGAAGGATTCTAGTAAGGTAGTTGTGAAATACCTACTGATCCAGGGATCTGTTTCAATAATTCTTACTAATGACTCCTCAAAAGGTATAGCATGGCAAAAAAGTATTTTAGACTCCTGACATTAACTTTGTTACCAGGTTTGTAGAAATGCTGTAAAAAGCATTGCCAGTGGCAGAATGACCTCTCTTCTCACAGTTAGTTTTGGGAATCTGCTCAGCAGGCAAAGTTTCTTGTGTCACAGCAAATGATATGCACACCTGATGCCACAGACACACTCTCATTACAGACCTGTTTCATGTGTTAATCATACAGAACATCATTTGTACCTTAAGTGCATGGAAAATTTTTCATATACTTTCCAAGTAATTAGGAAGAGATACAGCCAGACCTAAAGTCATTAATGCTTCTGCACTATGAACTCACAGGTGTGACCATTTAGGACACTGTGCTAATGTATCTGATGGGTCACTTCCAAACCAAACAAGCAAAATGTCATTAGAGGGTATTTTTATGATATCTGTTTTTAATGTCTTATCCATGAATTTCAGCGTGTGTTAAGAAAATCTGTAAAACAGATTTTTTTAAACATCTGTTTTCTGGTTTATGTCATATATCCACAACATCTGTATTTTCACCTCCCCGTCCCTCATTTTCCTTAAACCATTTAATTTGCTAGTTACTGTTTTCTCTACCCTTTCCTTTTCTGTGTGTTTCTATTTGGGGACTGTTTCTCCCTCCTCCCCTCACCCTTAAACAAAACTATCCAAAATTTTGTTCTGTCTCACTTCTTTAGCTTCATTCTCCACCCACAGGGAGGCACAGTCCCTCCACCTACCTCCCACAGGTTTGTGCTGCCAGAACTTCTCCTGTCTGGAGGTCTGGGTGGTGATGCTGGAGGTTCCAGCACTTGCCAGCTGTGACCATTTCCAACTCAGACTCTCTGAACAGGCACTTGGGGGCCAGGAGGAGCAGTGGGCTACAGCCATCACCCCTTGGGTCCCACCTGTGGCTCACATGCTTCTTGGGGACATCTGCATCTCCCAGGGTCTTCCCCACAAGACCCCTGTCTTGTGAAGACCCCTGTTCCACATGAGACACAGCAGATCCTCTCTTGTTTAACCTATAAAGCTGTTTCCATCATGGATGAACATTTTTTCACAGAACACAGTAACCCACATGGGATCATGAAAAAGGTCATGGGGGTTGGCAGGACTAGTCAAGAACATTTCAACCTTCACAGTTTTCTGTAGAAGAGTTTTAGGATCAAAATTTAATTTTTAGCAATCTGCAACAGGATGAAAACAGAATGCAAATAATTCTTCAATCCCTGAAAGAGCTAAAATTAGATAAATGGGAAAACACAATTTTTAAAAAGTTCAGTTTATTGACGCAAAAGTGTAAAGAAACAGCTACATTTGAAGGCTGGTAAGATTTACCGCAGTAAAGTACTGTCCAGACTCAGCCCTTAGAGATAGTAAAAAAAACCAAAAAATCTAAAAATGCAAAAATAAGTTACCCCATCAGATTCCTATTGTGTAATAACTATTCATCCATTTATATCCTCACGATTTTCTCCATTTTATTCAACATTATTAATGTTCTCATCCAGTTAAGCAAAGACGAAAGTTACACAGTTGTAAACACATAAATCCTTCATAAAAAATTCTAAAAAGCTGAGAGGTGCAAAACTCCTCCATTCAAATCAGAAGGAAGACATGAATATTTTATTCAGAATAAGCTCAGTTCAGTCATCAAATATATTCTGAAGGGGAACAGTACTAGAAAAAACCAGCAGCTGCAACAACAGATTAGGAGATGAGTCCCAAAAGAAAAAAAATTATTTTCTGATTCAAAAAAGTATTTTTGTAGCAATTATTTTAAAAATATATTTCCTAGCCAGAGAAAAATATGAATAGCAGCTCAATTTTCTGTTCTCTATGCTTTATGCATGACATTTTTAATTTACATTTGTCACAACCCTTACAACCAGTCACTAACTTGACTCTACACTCCTCACTTGAAGCTTGCAATATTAGAGCTCTTGTACACTATGCAAATAATAATTCATGAAATGGCATATTTGGTGAGGGCATTTGCCATTATCTCTTCTCTAAAAAAGGTTCTTCAGAATTCACATCTTCCTAATTTAATGTTTAATGGTCTGATTAATAAACACAACACAGTAACATGCAAGACAGTACAGTATGAACAAAATCCCAAGAAAGCAGCTGGATTTTACTAAATCAAGACTAATATAAGAGCAACGAGAGGAAGGAGTCCTGAAACTTAATTGCTTAATTAAATTCACTGTGATATAAATTTAGCCTTAAAAAAAGAACTTTACTATTCCAAGTTCCCCCTTGTCACTTTGGCTTTCAAATAAAATTTTAGTTAAGAAATCTGTACGTATGGCAATACAAAAACATAACTGCACCACCTGTTAAAAGCTTGTCTTTAGCAACTAAATCTTTCAGACAGCTAACCTCAATGGACACAGACATTTCCTAGCAGAGACAATTAAGCATAAAAGAATACAGAAGATAATACAGTAATCATGCTTATCTAGGTTAAGTTTTGCAGTATTTTTTGTACTCAGTTTCACATGCACAAAAGGGAAAGTCACTTGCATTTGGCTCACTAAACTAAAAAGACAATCTGGCTGAAAAGATATTCCAGAAAACAACTGGAAAAACAGTATTATGGTTACTATTTGGGCCTGTTTGTATCAAAACATCTATGACATAAGAGCAACAATAATTTTAATTCTCAAAATCCTCTTTCCTACACAATTATGAACTGTTTCATTTTACATGTAGACTTAGAACTATTCAGAAATACAAAGAATTTGACTTGGGCAAATATGAAAAAAACAAAGATATCTCAATATACATAACTATTCACAAATCTCCACACCTGGCAAACAAAACCTACCAAGCCTGTAAGCTCAAGGAAAGGATGTGCTAATTGAATGAAGTAATGGAAGTTTGATTAAGTAGAGAAGTAACGAAAATCTTCTTCAGAGGCATGAAATAGAGGGTAAAACGTGATGCTGAACAGTCTTCCTTTAGCATTAATGAAAATGAGAGGGTGCAGAAAGACAATTGTACTGATTGAGTCTTAATGACAGAAGTACCCACTTCAAACTGCTTGGGAAACACGTACATGAAGGAATACAAGAGTGATGTGGGGACACACTTATATCACTGATGGGAATGCTGATGAACACCAATAAATCTGTTCCCTTGCTCCTTTCCTGTGAACACCACATTTAGAACAAACAGGACGTTTTCTTGTCTGGCAGCCATCACTAGCCCAGCAATGCTAAGCAGAGGTTACAGATCTGACTGTAGTCAGGAAAACATCATCTGTAACAGAAAACACTGCACTTCCAACAAAATGCTTGCCATGTTTCCACCTGACCAAGTGTGGAACTTGACACCTCACATTTTAAAAGGGAGAAAACCCCCAAAATACTAGCCCCTTGTTGCTGGCTGACACCTGCACCCCAGAAGCATAGAATCCAGGTTACAGTGAGTGCCGCCTTACAAGCCGACATAAAAAACGGTGCCTGCATTCCACGCGTTCTTCACCACAGGGACAGCCACAGCAGGAGGTGAGTTTCAAAAGCAATTGAGTGCTGAAAACCTCCAGTCAAAAATTCATTTGTAAATAGTTATATGGCTGTTTTGTTCAATCTGCTTCCAGATAACATGAAACTACACTGTTGATGACAGTTCTGTTGTTTTATCAAAGCAAATTCTCCTTTCCCAACAAGTATCCTTTGTTCAACAGAACTGTTAATTAAAAGTAGTTATGTGAATCAGAAATGAAACTAAATGGGAAATAAAATGTATTTTGGGGCAACTGGATGAATCTAACAAGACTCACACTGTTGTCACTGACCAGGAGTAAATTCTTTATCAGCTGTCACAGGCAGCAGACAGAACTGAACAAAACATCAGAAGACAATGGATGCATTTTCAGGTTTTAATACTTAAACTGAGAATTGCCCCAGTCCCAGAGCTGCCCCAAGGCAGACTCTAGCTGACTGCTGTTGTTGTTGAGGCTAGAAGGTGGCTGGGGCTCTGCTGCAGGATCTCTGGGCTCTGAGCTGTCCCAGTTTTGGCCCCCTCAGTACCCAGGTCTTACTCTGGGAGCTCTTGGCTTGCGTCTGACTAGAGACTGAGCTAGAGGAGAAATGAAGAAGTAAACCAGGTCATGTATGCATTTAAAATTACATTTTTGTTTCTACTTAAAACCTGCTGTTGTCCTTTGAGGAATGCATAAACTCTAACCAAGTATTTTCTTAATATGAACACAGGCCAAATGCCAGAGATTACATATTCAACAAAAAGAAATACATGGAGATTCTAGCAGCACAGAATTTTGCTCAGATGCTAACATAAAGACTACACAAATAAAAACAAAAATAGAATATATTTCTGTCTCAACAGAAATTCACTTAGATACTTCTGAAAGTCATGCCTTTCAATAAGTTCTCATGTTTTTAAGTCTGTCCTGGGTAACACTCATTGCAACATCCCAGAAGAGTGCAGCTATGAAGTATGAATGAAGGTTCCTTCCTGAAGTCCAGTTACCTCCCAATTCAACAATTTTAAAGCATAATTTCAGTAGCTAATGCATTGTTGGACATCCCAGCCATCACAGATAAATGTTTTGTGTGTCTACTGACCAGGAGAAAGGCGTCATAAGATGGTGACAAACACAATATAGCAGCAGCAAATGAGTAACAAAAAATAAACAAAAAAAATCCCAGTGTCCACAGCAAGGATTCGCCACTGTCTTTGACTGAATTTACTTGAAAAAAAAGATATTTTTCTTTTTCTGCCCTTTAAAAAGGATATAAACAAAACAAATGCTTCAAAGCACAGATGGTTTTACAATTAAAGAAATTATACCTATAGATCAACATGACCTATGTGGAACTGAAAACAAAACTCAATACTACTGAGCATTCCTTTGCAGATCTGGAAGCAGATTAACCACCAATCTTCCCAAACTAAAATTATTTCTGAACTAGAATTAGTAGGATGAAAACTAAGGTACCAAAATAGGATTATTCTAGTCATGCTGGATATACATAGAAGCATAGAATATCCTGAGTTCAAAGGGACCCAGCAGGATCATCAAATTCAACTCCTGGCCCTGCACAGGACACCCCAACAGTCTCACCATGTGCCTGAGAGCGCTGCCCAAAAGCTTCTCAAACTCAGTCAGGGTTGGTGCCATGATCACTTCCCTGGGGAGCTGTTCCAGTGCCCAACCACCCTCTGGGGGAAGAAAATTTTCCTGTTATCCAACCTAAACGTTCCCTCACAGAGCTTCAGGTCATTCCCTCAGGTTCTGTCACTGTCATCACAAAGGAGAGATCAGTGTCTGCCCCTCCTCTTCCCCTCATGAGGAAGTTGTAACTGGAAACCTTACTGGTTGTAAGGTCTCCCCTCAGTCTCTTCCAGGCTGAACAGACCAAGTGCCCTCAGCCACTTTGATACGGCTTCACCTCTAGACTCTTCACCATCCTCATGGCCCTCCTTTGGACACTCTCTAAAGGCTTAATGTCTTATGTTGTGGTACCCAAAACTGCACAGTTTGTTAACCTGCCCAAAAGGAACTGCTTTGTGACTTTCAAAAGTGATCCATCGAGAAAACAAGATCTTAGTATTCATTCACAGAAAGATTTCTTAAAAAATTTACATTCTTCTTTCATTTGTGTTCTCAACAAAATTTAAACCCAAGTTTATTTCCTTCCAGTTTCCTTTGAGTTATACTTGTTATCTGGATTCCAAGAAGATTTGCTGCAGTAGAAAATGTGTACTTGGCTCTGTTTGGGGTTTTATTTTGATGTATAACAAAATCAAAATTGGAGGCACCAGATCCCTCAACAGGAACAAAGATAAGAAATTACTCCTTGGTGTAAGGCAAAAAAAAAAAAAGGCAGGACTCTTGAATTCTCTGTAGTGCTTGCACAAAAAAAGTCCCATGTAGCAAGATGTAAAACTCTTTTCTGCTCCAAGAACCACATTAGAGAGCCCAGTTAAACATTCCTTGACACAGTCAAACCTTGGCTTTCTTCTGAAGCATAAGCATGACCACGTTTAGGGCAGCCAGATGATTGGTGTGCAGCACACAAACCTCTGGTCAGGTTCAAGGGCACTGCTGAAGCCCAGCCATGCTGGGTGACTGCTGCCCTGAGCAAACAGTTCCTCTTCCCACTTGAAGGCAAGAGAGGCATTCCAAGGGTAATGTGCTGAAAAGCCACTTTTTTTCAGTTTACCCCAGCTACTATTCTACATTTTCTCTCTGTCCCCTCAACATGCACCCATGTAAAAAAAAATTACCCTTTTTTTTTTTCTCAGAGAGTGGCTTCTGATTGCCTCCACACATATGTTAGATTTTAACATAAAAAATGTTTGCTTTCTTTCTCCCAGTTTAAACATTAAGGGTTTTCTTCCTGCTTCTGAACTACAAAAAATAAACAGTAACAAGAATCAATTATATCGTAGTTACTGATGAGAGTTGTCTAAACAGGCAGACTAGTTATAAACAGTCAGTGATGACAGACTACCATATGTTAAGCTTCCCATTATGTGCCAGAAAACATTATAATCACCTTAATTATAGAAACAGTGATTTTTTTCCCCTCAGTGACGATGTAACACAAGCAAGCACAACCACTCCTGTTCTACAGTGCATTACTGTCTGCAGCAAAGGCCAGCATGTGCACATATTGCCAAGCATTTCTGCAAATGGATCAAGTTGCCAAGCACGCAGCTAACCTGAATGGTCTCAGAAGGAGCAAAGAAAGCAAACATTACCTTGTGTGTTTTGCTGAAATATTTTGTTCAGATCCAAAGAGGAAGCTCTGGAATGTGATTTTTGTGGCCTTGGAGGTGGAGTAGGGGGTTCTTCTCCCTTTTTCATGGCATCTTCTATTGATGTGCTAGAATAAGACCTAAGGAAAAACATGTTGGGGAAAAGCAGAAAATATTTTATTTCCAAAATTAATTTTAAACAACTACAGTGAATAGTACCTAAAAATACACTCACTAGAACTCAGGTCCATGGTGGAAATTCCTTGCCCTTAACAACTCAGAGTTCCCTCTTATAACAAGACAGATTTATTTGGCAACAGAAGGACCTAAGCATGTGGAAAAAGGAATGAGCCATGCTTACAGGGCTATTCTCTTTTAAGGCTTTTTGTAACACAGCTTGAGACTTCCTTATGTAACTTTGCCAGCAGGATAATTGTAGCAACTATTTTGAATAAACCAATGTAAAATTCCCCACATAGACCCCTTGGAGTTTCTGCTGCTTTTCCCAGCTGCAAGGGTAGTGTTTATACAGATACAGATTAAACCTACCTCTCGCAAGTACACATTTCCTAATTTATAATATTCTCACTAGCAGAATAAGTTTTTAACTATTAGAATAATTTTTCTATAGGAAACAGTCACCAAATTCCACAAAATCCAGAAAAACTGAATGGCTCCAAAGTGACTACAACTGGTCAACTATATGGCTCAGTACCCCTTTCCAGGCTGTCCCACAGCACATTAATCCCAATCTGGTGCATTTGCTAAGAATTTTGATTTTGCTGAATACTGCCCCATATTTTTCAGCTGTTGTAGTTACCAGTTTAGGAAAACCAAGACCAAGCAAGACCAAGACTCTTCTCAAAATGAGCACTGACAATGTGAGATGTTACACTTACTGCAAGACATTCTGTATGTCAGGGCAAGACCAAAAGGACATTTGAGTAGAACAGAAATAACTCCGACTAATACCAAACAGATAATTTTTTTTGCCAAACAGGTTCCTTATATCCACTGCCAGCTGTCCAGTTAAAAGCATATTGAGCAATATCCTATTACCCTCACTCTCCCGGTCCAAGTCTGTCCATTTATGAGCCACTTCACACAACCACTCATAAAAAGCTAATGGAAATTCTCTGTCTCCCTGCTTCATCTCCTACAACTTTGCAAGACTCCTAGGTTTAACCACTCCATTATGAATTCCATATAAAATCAATATTTTTACTCCTTTTAATCCAACATCTTCATTCAGATCCCATTCAAAATCTTCTTTAGGGAGAAGTTCATTGGGATTTGGTATTTCTGCTCACTCAGTTTTCTGATCTAGCCCCTCAATTTTTCCCCTAGTCAGTCCCTCCTTTGCTTTTTCTAAAACTGCTCCTTTTTTCTTTATAAATAAACAAATGTCTAACAAAGCTTATGTATCTCCCTAGCTGGGGTTATATGTCATCATCACAGATTTAATAATATTATGCATATCATTTGGATTGTTACAATGAGATGCAACATCCTGTTTCCAAGTCAATAAATCGCAGTTAGCAAACAGTACACACACACAGACGACTTTCCCAGCAGTCCCACAACTTGTCTGAAAGGATCTTGAATCACTGATTTACTCTGTCCTCTTGTTCTAGTTCTGCTAGAGACAAAACTTCCTGATTCTTTCTCCAATAGGACTGTCAGAGTTCTCCTCACCCCCTCAATCAGAGTTTTTAGGACCCACCAGAGGAGCCACCAACAATTCTACTTGTTCATAATCACCACCAAGTTTATCAGATTTACTTTTCACACCACAAATTCTTTCACTGTTTTTATTTGTGTTCTCAGTTACTGAATAAATTCCAATCTGGTTTTGAAGTCCACTTATACATATTTTTTTCTAACATCCCAGTCATTCTGTAAAGACAAAAATAAATCCACCTGTGGTATTTCATCCCATTTCCAACACGCACAGCAGGTCTGAGTTCAAGGATGTGCTCAGGCATCTTTAGTCTCGACTTCTGCATTAAAGCAGTGACATACAGTCAGATGTGAGACAGCCACATGTGACATAGCGTCACATTCAAGTGACTTTTTTTGAGCTAGTTTAAGCATTTGGTATTCTATGTATTTCTGAATGTTTTTTGCATATTTGCAATTCAGTAACACAGCAAGAAAATTTAAAACTCTGCAGAAACTAAAACACTTTGGCCAGCAGCAGAAAAACAGCACACAAGGCAGTTCAGCCTCCCGGAATAGAGGTCCTAGGAACAGAGGATTTCAATCCTCAATCATCATGCTTATAGCTGATCCTCTCTTACTAGCAGGCTTTGACAAGCTTGTAAGCAGACAGGCTTCTGCTTATACTCTCATTACCCAAGCAAAAAAATCCCAAGTAGAGTCCTCTAACTAGCACCAAAAATGAAAAGTTTAAAG
Organism: Pardalotus punctatus; assembly: GCA_013400915.1. Lineage (NCBI taxonomy): Eukaryota > Metazoa > Chordata > Aves > Passeriformes > Pardalotidae > Pardalotus > Pardalotus punctatus. Next base: position 373,009 of record VZTX01028037.1, read on the forward strand.
TGAATTAAGAATATGGCTATACACCAGCAGGTGACAACCAACCTGAGATGTAATCCATTTATGCACAGTATTTTCTGGCACAGGTTTCCCTTTTCTTTTGAACATCTGAACTCAGTAGGTGCCACTTCTAGCACACAACAGTCCTTAAGTCCTTCCATCACACACCAACCAACCACAGCCAAGCACCTGCGTGCCAACAAAAGGGTTCACTCACCCGCACCTGAGAGCTGAGCTGCTACTGCTGTTTCTGAGGGAATGTGCAGTGCCTTCCTCCATATGAAATCACCGTGTGGGTTTCAAGAGCACAGACTTGCTGAGGATGTTCCCTGCAGTGGGGGGGTCCCAGCTGTCCTGCCACGATGCCCCTGGGGCTGGGCTGGAAGCAGTCACCACCCTGACAAGGCAGCAGGGCTGGGCAGACAGGCAAAACTTCCAGCACCTTATGACCAGAGATCATGGGGCCCTAGCGCAGTATTTATGTAGGGTCTATAGCTTACAGATTCCTCCTCGTAAATCTGTCTGATCTGAGCTGTACTTCCAGCACAGCACCAATTAAAAAAAAAAAAAAAAAATCCAACACCAGTTCTGATGCCTTGTATCTAACACCAGAGGAACATATGCCTTTTCCTGAAATAGGAAGGAAAGCAGTACCTGGATCGTGGTCTGGCTCTGAGTGCATTAGATTCTTGAGCAGCTGGAACAGAAAAGAAAAAACAACTGGTAAAACATAATATTTTAAATAAATGTCTTTTGCTTCAGAATCAGTGTCCATTAAACATGTGAGTGTTGCAAATGTGGATGTGAGAGTATGCTCATCTCACATGAGCAATGGGGATTGATTTTCACTTCTCCTTCCCCTTTGTTTCTGTAGTGTGAATGTCCCAAGAATTCAAAAGCCAACATGTAGTGAGAGCTTCACCTTTTTAATTTGGTTACCAGAACACAGGAAGAGCAATAGGTCTGGTAGCTCTGACCTGTAGTCATGGATGTAGTGGTAATAAAGCAATATAATGAACAACATTAACTTTTTATAGAAAACATCTTGTTCTTAGTCCAGGTATCTATTAGTTGTCCTGCTTCCAAAAGCACAAAGGTTTATGTCCTTCCCAACTACTATAACTAATCACTATAAGTGTATATCACCCATTACAAAAAATTAACATGTCATGTTGAGACTGTTTTGACCTTGGGAAGGAGAGATATTTGAAGGTAGAAAGCTTTGAAGTCTAAATGCTGATCAAACACATTTCCATCAATGTAAAAATGGGTTTTTTATATTTGGATGCATTCCAAATCCTGCCACATGCAGCTTTTACGTGACAGGAAAACAACAGTGCTGAATTATCATCTCTGGGTAATTCCTCGAGGCTGTTCCTTGGTTTACATTGTCTTTTCTATTACTTTCCTTACTAGTATCAGATAATTTTGAGAAAACATATCTGCATGATTGCTTTCAAATGCATCCCACTGAGATATCCGCAAGGTATTACAGCAGCCTCAATGATCCCAATGCACATACAAAGCAAATTCTTGTATTTTTCCCAGTCTACTAATCAAGGTACAACACTCAAGAGAAACAAGTAGGTTGGAGAAAAAAAATAATTGCCAGAATTTCTAGCTTCCTTCAGATATATGCCTACTTTCAAGTCAGACATTTATCACCAGCTACTACAGAGCACTGCCTGAGAATACAACAGATCCTCCAAACCACAGAGCAGGAGCTGCCTGTGGCAGCAGCTGGCAAATACTGAGCCTTTCATGGCTTGCACTGTACTATGGCACAGACCCTCCATGGGAGGCTTCAGGCTCACAGAAGACAAGCAACAGCATATGGCACATGTACAGCCACATGCTAGCTCTTCATAAAAGAAACTGCTTTTAGGATCATGCAGAGCTAGTTGGTGTTCTGGATGGAACAAACCCCACTGCAGCTGGCAGTGGCACAAATAACCACTTATAAACCAAGTTCTAGTAGATCGTCATTACCAAACTGGTTCACAGTCATTCCAGATTTCTCTGCAACAAACTCTTCCTAGCAACTGAAGAAGGGAGAGTGAATTAATATTAAAATATGCAGTGGTGATAATCCTCCTCCCTCTCTCTGTGTCAAACTCCCAGAGAATACAACTTCAGACACTGCTTCCCTACAGCCATATGACCCAATTTTCCAATGCTGAAATTGCTGATTATTAAATTACATGCACAATTATTAAATATGCCACTTAGAAATAGGAAGTATAAATCCTTTCCAAGCTAAACCATGTTTAAGAATCTTCAAATTTTCCTTTTCTTGTGGAGACTATAATTCTATTCATACTTCCTTTAGAAAGCCTTTCATATAAAAACCCATAGGTAAAACTGACATTCAGACTCTCCAAGGACATCCTGTAGAGGTAAACAGGAAAGCACATAAGGAAGAGAGAATTCCAAAATGACTAGTAATAAAAAATGATAGCAATAAAATTCTACTGCCAAGGATTTTCTTTCAAGCTTTTGAAAAACTAGGAAATTCAAGGCTACAATTACAGAATACCCAGACTTAGCTTTCCTTTCAAAAGAAGCAGCATAATACAAAAAATACTGTAAAGCAAGTAGTTCATTATTAGGACATACAAATAATTGTGGCAGGATTTCCAGGAAACGTGCAGCTATTTTGGTACGTTCAGTCTGTGCACTCTTCATGTCTGAGGTGCAGGTTTACACACATACATGGCAGTTATTCAAGATGATACAAAACTATTTATCCAGTTCATGAGTTTTCTGTATTTCTACTGCTGTGGTTACATAAGCCTAACTTTCATGAAATGGGCAAGTTAAAGCTGTTGAGTAAATCATTTACATTGATTATTCAGAAGTTTGTACAATTCCTGGAGTAGTAGAGCCTGATAGACTGAGCAGCTTGGTCTGCAGTAATTAAAGAGAGTGTGAAGGTTCCTGTTTTGGGTGTTGAGCTGCTCCTACAGCCCTCTTGCAAGACAACTTCATTTTAACATTCCAAAGGATGCTGGTTCAGTAACTTTTGACTGTAGCCTAACATCTTATACTTAACAGCTGCCTCTTTGCTTTACAGGCTTAAGATCAGGTGGAAAATTGTACTGTAAAAGGTGAAAGGCTAAAGAAAAAAAACAAAGCATTCCCCACTAGTCAAAATCAACCTCAATGACTCATCTCTTATTGGTCTTCTAGGGAGAAATGTACAATTAAAATGCTTGGAAATTTGGCCCTCAATTCTTTAAAAGGCTAAGGTCAACAATGATCTTGATCTTGCACTTAGGAGTCTAAATAAACTGGCCAGAAATTCAGAGGTGCTGAGCATATAAAATTCTTTCTGATTTCAAATTTCTAGACCTTCTGATGGCAAAGAGAACTTTCATGCACTATCATCTTTCCTGAGTTTACATAAACAGCTCAAATGAATAAGCAAAGAAGCACGTAAAATTTCTCCCACTTCATCCCAAATGAGTTTTCATGCTGAAGGTTAATGATTACCATGACCTTTCAGAATGGTGACTGATTCTGAAACAACCACTCAATTACTGGGCTGCATCTACTCCACTGGATATTTAAACATTTTTACTTTTCACATCAGTTGTAGCACGCAACCTGAGAATGTGCTGGCTCAAATCCTCAATGTGCAGCACAGCAGGAGTGGAAGCCCTGCAGTGACAGAAGCTGCAATGATGGAGCGAAATTCTGCCACTGTCCCCCTTGGTATACAAACACAGCAGCGTTGGGAAGACCTCCCTGACTAGAAGATGAAAGACACAGGGGAAAAGAGGTTGGTGGCAAAGATGTGCAGGTGACAGTATGTTTTTTCCCTAAATGTACTAAAGATGGAATTGCTGAACTGAAAGTAAAACTCCCCTGTGCTCCTGGGCAAAACCAGGGGGAAGGATAACAGAACTGAAAGTCATGCAACCACCGTCCCCTTTTCTGAGAGGGATGTGCAAGAGTGTGTGTGTCTGTGTGTGAGTGTATGTGAAGGAGAAGCAGGAATCTTTTGAGAATAGGAGCTGAAGATAGCAAATCTGGCAGCTGCCAAGTGTTTGGGAAGAAGCCAGGAAAAAAAGAGTTGGGAAATGAGGCATGCAGCTGTTGAGCAGCCATGAATAAATCGAGCTATAAGACAGAACTGCTCTGACAAACATGTGGGGTCCATTTTCTTAATCAAGGATATCTTCATGAGTGAAAACATTTATGCAAAAGGAAAAGAAAGCAAGATTTTAGCTTGACTGGGACCAGGGAGGGCTTGCAAACATTCTTACCACTGTAGGAAGACATTAACAAAGAGGAAGGCAAGGGAGGTCTGATGAACTGAACTGAATGCAGGGGAAGTTTCTGGAGCAACTAAGTAATTTTGACATATGCTGTTCCAAAAATAACATTTTCCAGGATGATAGGAACAAGGAATGTATGTTGGAGCTAGAGAGAGAAAAATCAGGAGTGGTTTCAACAAAGAAACAAGCCCCGAGTCAAAAGCTTGTGTCAGTGTCTTAAGTGCCTCAAGGTCTGTGTTTCCAAAAAGCTCTCTGTCCTGTAACTCCTTGACACAAAATAGGAAAGTTGAGCTTTCACAAAGAAACAGGTAATTTCAGAATAGTTACCAACACATTACATAGTTATTCGATACTTTAGATGAGGTTTTACCAAGGGGTACAATATTCACACTCTTGCATCATGTTTGTAGCACAGAAAAACTTCAGACTCTTTAAAATAGCTGTGTTAAAACAGTTTCCACACAGGAAGAACCCGTACACTAACAGTGAGGGAAAGAAAACAAGAAAACCTTTTGACAACGTAAAGTAGTAATTAATATTTATCTTACAAATAGTAGTCATTATGAGGCAAAAGCTAATTTCAGTAGAAAATAGTACAAGAGCAAAAGGTTCTTTCAAAAATTAATCAAGTTGCACTAATTTAGGCTTATTGTGATATAGAAATACTTGATCAAAATTCTCATGCAAGTAACACATGGCTTTTTTTTTCTTACCTGTTTTCACAGTCAAGTGCTGAAATTCCTTTGGTATCATTTTGAGAGTAGTGCTTACTTTAAGAGCTTAAGAAAAAAAAAAGATAATTATTTTTAAGTATGTGTGGGTAAAATCTACAAGTATCAGCTCTCAGAAAGGAACACCTCAACTGGTATTAGACATCTTATAATGCCAAACATACTTGAAAAGTAGCCAAATACCCTCAGAAAACCTAAGCACTCAAATAAGTAACAATTTTGAAGAGCACAAAAGTCAAGAACAGAAAGACCTATGCTCAAGCTGCCAAATAATCTCAAATTTTGAGAATTTGTGGGGTTGTTACTCCCCTTCCACATTCCCCTATACATCCTTTCTAATGACTTTCTTAAGGAGGTTTTAATGCACCATAGTGTATTTTGATGTACTGTAATCGCAGTGTTAATGACCACTTGGAATGAAATCTCTCCTGCTCTAGGATGACCCTGCTTTAGCAGGGAGGTTGAGCCAGATGTCCCTTCCAACCTTACCTGCTCTATGATTCTGTGATCTGCCTTTATCAAACAAAATATGTGGGAAAATTTCTCGGTCTTGTTACCCAGTTCAGTTTTCATTATTTTCCAAATTTAACTGCATTATAACCTGATTTAAGTGAAGCTAATTCACTTGTATACTTTTGAAAATGCAGGAAAATTTGCTTCTACTGTCCTGACCTGCAGGTTCTTTACTTCTGACTGGGGCAATCCCCTCAGTCAGGAGAGTGATCTGCTCTCATGTTCGTCAGAATAGCAATAAAAGGTAGAACAAAAGTTATTTGTTCTTTGGCTGAAAAGGTAGTAACCTATGTCATAAATACAGCATATCTTCAGCCCTGAAGGAGACTGCACATCTCAAAACTGGTTCCCACATGACTTAAAGTCAGCTACAAAATCAAAGCACAACTTTGTCATCTAAACACGGAAAAAAATACTCCCTTAGTAAAAAGTATATCTTCCCTAGACATTTCAAAGCAATAACCTTCAAGGCTCAAATCCTTCTCGGGCTCATTATACATTTTACAATGTAACAAACCTTGTCAACAAAACACTGATTTCTTGGAATATGCTGATGTGGCAACATGTTTTACAAACATACATCAACTCCTGACAAACTTTCTTTGAAATAGGGACACTGGGAATCTGTCAAACTCTGTCACACCTGAGTGTGGAAGGTGAATCAGGAATGCAGACTCACAGCTCCAATGCAACATTAACGTGTGGAGATCTGGGAGGCCAAGACATTTTTAATTTATATATAACCTGCAGCTCTGAGAATCAGGCAACAAAATACCCAGAACTGTTTTGTTTCTACAAGTGAGGGACAGCAAGTAGGAATTGAGAAAAGGGGATATAAAGGGAATGAATGAATGGCTGGGTGATGATCTGCTGCCAATTCTGGAAGCCACAGAAGCTACTGCATGGAAAAAGGGAAAGATCACTTCAATTTCAAATGGCTTGCTGCTGATGGATTTCAAATTAAATTAAATGAGTGAATCAAGTCTTTTCAGTCCAATTTGGCTAAAACTTTTGTTTTGCAAGAAAATACAGGGGTTTTTTGGTTTTTTTTTCAAATAGGAATGAAAACTGATTTTGAAGTGTTGCAGTTTCTTGCAAAAAATGGAAATTCAAAATTCGGCACGGTGTAATGTCTACTCTTAAAAAATTCCTGATAAAAATTACAATTTTGTTTAAGAAGTGCAACATTAATTGCCTTAGGACTAGACATATTTCAGAAGGTCCATTTCATACCATTCACATATGATAGAACTAATTTTGAAGCAAACCCCTCCATTTATTTGTCTTCAACTCAGCTGCTGTGAGTTGCTGCTTTAAATCTACAGCAACACATAGCCATCTTAAAAATTAAATATACCATTGCTTCTGTCAGCAAACATGGGGGCTTACTGAAAACACACATAATTTAATCCCTAATGGAAAGAAAAGTTATTTATTTGAATACCTTGTTTGTCATCTTTCTTTCCATCTTGTAACAGGGCAGAGTTATCAGGTACCTCTCCAGCTGATGACTTCTTAAAGAAAGAAGACTCGTTAATTACAGTGATTGCCATAGCTCATACTCATACCTTTCCACAGTCAAATATTTAATAAAGATCAACACAAATAATGGCGACATTTGCTCTTGTACCACAATTTCTTTGTTAGATAAAGAAGCATGTAGGACCTACAGAAAGACAATATAACTCTGCTTTTCAAGCTACAGCAGTTCCACACCTGAAATTAGTTAGAGGAGCACTTCAACAGCACTCCACGAGATAAGGACTATGTGTAAGCAGAGACTTCTCCCAACAGAGCCATGGGTAACACCTGTGTTAGGATGGATGGAACCTTCTCCAGTCCCATGAGAAAAGTCTCTCTAGCCAAAACTCCAGCTGTACTGCAGAGCCTGGTGGTTATGCTTTAAAGGCTCCTGGGCTGATGTGGCTGATTCTTGAACTACTCTTTTCTTTCAAAGTGCAGTCATTGAGATGGGAAAAACAAATTTCATTAGCAAGTCTGTTGGAGGCCCATTCAGGCCTTTGATGGGAAGATGAGGAATTTCTCCCCTGTGTTATTCCTTAATTTTTTGTTATTTCAGCAGCAACCTATAGAGATTCATTCTTCTTGGAGCTTCTGCCGTGTAGCCCACAACATGGAACCTGGAACAAATTCTACCTCCATTATCTGTAAGAACAAGTATACCCTCTGCAACCAAATAAAACATTAAAGCCAGTGTCATAAACCCTAAACTTCTCTAAACATTAAGTGATGCTGGTTTTCCCCAGGGAGCATGGAAGAAATTTGACCTAAAAATGCCCTGAAATAAACTGGGCCTAAACAAATGAATTGAGAAAGCTAGATTTCATAGACCTTTTCAAAGGACCACAAAAATCTCAATTCAGGAGTTCAAAAAGCAAAACTCCACAGTAAAGGTCTGTGAGATCTGTTTTAGAAAGTTTCTGAGGAATGGCATACCCTAATACTTGTGAGAAAGCAACACAGCAAAAATATGGCTTGAGGACTCTGAAAATATATGAACAAAACATTTCACATCCATAGCTAGCCCTGAAGTGATGAACATGAGACCCCAGACCCAACTCAGTGCATGCTCTAATCGATGGAACAACTTTCAGAAATGTCAATGAACTGTGAGCATGACACATCTGAGGGAGCTTAGAGGAACCCCAGCCAGTCATTTCATGCATGTTTTAACTTTAACATTTTGGCAGTGAGAAAGCTTGTAGAAAAGATCCAAAGGAAAGTGGGAGACAAAAACCTGAGAGAAAAACCAAAAACCTGTGAAGACAAAACTTCCTTGGTAAACAAAAATCAGTCACCATTGTCATTCTCAAGCATAATATCAGCAGCCTTGGTGCATTTCGCAAATTTAACAAAGCCTAGCGTGCAGTGATGTGTCTCCTGCCATTATTTTCTTTATGAATGCATTCAGGAATGGTTTCCATTCTATTGCAGTATTATAATTCAGCAGCCACAGTAAAAACAGTTGTCTGAAATGAAATTCAATAGCCTGAATGGATGATAGGTGGAAATTGAAAAAGACATAAAGGTAATGCATAACAGATTGCATTGATAATATAATATTTTTAATGTACTAATCAAGTATCTAAAGTACAATTCCTCAAGTAGCCAAGATACAAATGAAATTGCAACGGTGAATTGCTGCACGTCCCACTGAGGGAGATGAACGGAAGATGAATTATTGACCTTCCAATGATACTCAGTGTATGAATTCTGAATGCAAAAACATAAGTTGAACAAAAAAAATCAAGTGAAAATGATTCTCAAATCAGTTTTGAGAAGACTTTAAAGTCCATTAATCTTGGACAATGTAAACTGAAGCTTTTTAATTATGTGTATGAAACATACATAATTATACATTTGTTTACATTTAATTCTGTATTATATCAATATCTTCTTTTATACTTTAGGTTGCAAGCCACCCAAAATAAGGTGATATACAAGGGATTAGGCTGTTCTGGTACAGGACCAGATCAGCAGGGCTGCTTCCACAGCCCAGTGTGACTGTTCTTTGGACGAGCTGCTGTAGGATGAGCAACACCTCCCAGGGATACCACATATTTTTCAAAGTTCCAGAAGATACACTGGGTGCTTGAAGTGAACACTGCACTCTGTAGAAGCTTAGGAGATTCTGTTTGGTGGTACCACTACCAAGATGGATTTGATGAGGGAGCAGCTGGGTTCTGACCCAGGGACTCCCCAGAGCAAGGCATTGGGAGGAAATAGCTGGAGAACAGCCTTGCTGTGTTGCCATGACACACCATTATTTTTAAGTTTGGAAGCAGTGTCAGGAGGGCTGGCTCCTGCAGTCAGTCTGCCATTTGATTAACTACCTTAGCACTAAACCTTTAAATCCCACAGCACATATATTGAGAGTTGCAATATTCAGGCACAACTCAGTGGTAAATGACTAGTTCAGTTTTATGGGGTCATTAAAAGCTTTGGATTTTAAACTCAGTGTTAAACTCTTCTCCTTAATTCAGTTTTTCTCACAGCAGTCTTCATGAAATCACACAACGGTTGGGCTTGGAAGGGACCTCTGGAGATCTAGTCCAAAGCCCCGGTTCCATCCAACCAAACCTGCTGTGTTCAGCTCTGGGCCCCTGACTACAAGCAAGGACACTGGAGGGTGTTCAAAGAAGGGCTATGGAGCTGGTGGAGGGTCTGGAGCACAAAAGGAATGTCTGAGGGAGCTGGGATTGCTTATTCTGGAGAAAAGGATGCTCAGGGGTGACCTTATTGCCCTCTACAACTATCTGAAAGAAGGCAGTGCTGAGCTAACAGTTGGAATTGATGATCTGGGAAGTCTTTTCCAAACTACATGATTTTATAATTCTAGGTCTGTGCCAGAAGCCTAATGTTTTCAGCCAATCAGCTCAGCAGACACTTCACCTGAGCACTGTCTGTGTGCCCCAGTGTCCCTCCTGCAGCAGCTCCACAGGACACCAGCAGGTAGAGTCTATTTCTCTACAGACCCCAGCATCTCACAAGCGCCTCAGTGACTACTGTGAACCCTGCTATGTGAGAATGTCTCTTGAAAAGTCTGTCAGCTCTTTCCACACACAGAAGAAATGATTTGAGATGGCTTAATGAGATGCTTAGAGACTCCTAAAATCCTCTCAGAGCCTCACAGTTCTGCTGCTCACATAGCACAGTCTGTATGAAACTGGTCCAGCCCCCTTACCTCTGCAAGGGAAAGACCGTGCTTACACCTTCTCACCTCTGTCCGACTGAAATCCCGAGGCTGCTGACTGCCTGGCAATGGCTCAGAGTAAGAATCAAACAGGGCACAGTCACGCATGGGCTTCAAACAAGCTGCAGGGGAAAGAAAAAGAAAAAAAAAGTAAAAAAAAAACCCAAAACCAAAAAAAACAACAACAAAAAAACCCAAACAAACAAAAGAAAGAAAGAAAGAAAGAAAGAAAGAAAGAAAGAAAGAAAGAAAGAAAGAAAGAAAAAAGCAAAAAGCCAAAAAACCCCACAAACAAACAAACAAAGCCAAACAAAAAAAAACAAAACAAAACAAAACAAACCACCCAAAATCAAAGAGAGACCCACCAGGTCTTTGGTTAATACACACAATTCTTAGAAACCTGTTCTAGCGTAATTTTGCCCTTCATTTCTACATCTCAGACCTGATCCATAAGACATGGATAACAAAAACCACGAAGAAAATCTTTCTTTCTATCTTGCATCTTAAGTAAGGCAGTGTCATGAAAGGAACAGCATGTATAGTTTCTAGAAATAATGGTGAAATTTGGAAGAAATATTTCCTCCTCCCAATCCAGTATCAACTTAGTTAATCTTACAGTTTATACCTTGTTCTCTTAGCAATGTTAAATGTACTTACATTACCTTCAACCTGCAGTTTTGACTTTTTGAATAATGAGAAGTATAGTAGAACCTAAACTATACACTAAAATTGAAGGCCAGCAAAAAGCAAAGCACTAAACACAGTGAGTGTTGTAGTATATACCATCTTCAACTAAACAACATTGAGAGCAAGGGAAAAAAAAGGAAAAAAAACACATCTAACTTCTCAAAGGAATATTCACAACAAGCTAATTTCTATTCCACAAGCCCAGGTCCTTCTGCTGGTATCACTCTGGAATTTGTTCCTCTGAGATAAATCTGTCTTATGAGCTGGAAAACATCTTTAAAAAAAGATCAATATATCAAAAGGCAGAATAACCACATTTCTACGTTTTGGCTAGCATCTATTTTATCTCAATAAATTAAGCTCTTGGAAATCTCTCTTAATGTACAGTACAGTGGGTTACACATAGGGCAAATAGCTTTTGAGATTCTGCAAATCAGTTTTAATAAAAACTTTCCAAAAAGAAGTTGGTGGGCCAAATTGTCAATGGAGCTGTGCCAGGATAGCATTTGGACCAGTTGTGTTCGTAGCTTACAGTACAAGTCATAAAACTAGTAAGATAAATGCATTCTTAAATGTTTTTTTGCTCCAAATCACTTTATATGAAGCTTTAACAACACTTATCACATGCAAATGCTTCAACTGAATCAAATTATGCCTCATTCTGAAACTAACACAACAACTTAATGAAAAACAGTTTCTAGTAATCTTCATGGAGGTCCTAAGAAGCCCAAAAATTTTGAAAAAAAAATAATATTTCACAGAAATCAAATTATGAAAACACAAGATTTCTCTTGAAAATTGTTTTTGACATTTTAGGTAACCATATGAGGCACTTGCACACCTATCAATGCTTTTATTTTAGACACAATACAACCAGGGCTCTATGCTTTTCTGTGATTCACAGGCTTACTATGTGTTGGGATGTTCTGTTTTTTAATAATTCAAGTCTTTCTTAAGACAGATTTATGAATCCTGACCAGGTAGCAGAAAGAGCACAAGATATTTTCAGACCCTCAAATTAACCAGAATTAGTTTACTAGCTGGGATATTGAAAGGACCCACAAGAAATAATTAGTACTTTCGCCTCCTCCATGTAGATTTGCTTGAAATACTTGGTTTCATGCAACAGCATGAAACAATAATCATCTAAGAAAATGGCAGAACTAAGTGCTGAAAGGGACAAATAGGGAAAAAGGACTACCAGGGAACAACTGCAGCTTACCATGCTATTCCTCCCATTGACATAATGATTCCCTAACACTAGAGACAGTTATTTCCATTGCAGTTTTACCCAAAAAGGCTCAATGTGAGGACACACCAAGAAGAACCTACATGGATGAGTTTACGAGACAATTTATCATGAGACCGGGCAGGAAAGTAGTGAACAAAGGGGTGGTCCTGGGGGGAAAAGGGTAGTTGTAATTATGACAGGGGAATGTAATTAGAGAGACTAAAAGTGATGAAGATTTGTAAGTGCAGGTTTTCCAGGAGCTTATTGCTTTGGATATGAATATAGTGGATTATAGGGAACACGACTCCATCAGAAACTATTTCACAAATCTGATACAGGGTCAACATTTAATTTTCCTAACTGCAGCTTGATTTGTTCTTTTCCTGCCTTTTAATATATTCAGTGTCATCAAATTTAATGGAGATTTTATTAGGTCTTAAACATTATCCCTTAGCACTGTAATTATCATCTGTGATTAATCCTCCTTGCCCTCGAGAGTCATGCACATTTTTTAGATGTAACAGTATACACTTCAATGTTCATTTATAATTAAAAGAGACATAACTGAAGAGAACAAATGAAAGGGAAGGTCTTTCACTGCACATTGTAACTGAAGTATGCTGTATTTTGGATTAATTCATCTTTGTGCTACACAAATTGTTGTAATTCTCCTGTCATTAATGCAAACGACTTATAGAAGAATCTGTGGATTACATAAAATGACAAAAAAATTCAACCATTGATACAACCAGTTATCTGCATCTAACAAAATACATTAGCATATTAAGTTCTAAAGCAGCCCACTATCATTTTAAAAAATCTTCAAGAGACAGATACCTTTAGGAAAAATCATCGAAAGAATGAAAAGTTATGTCACAGATACATAGAATGGCTTGGATTGGAAGAAGCCCTAAAGACCATCTGAGTCCCAACCTCCCCTGGCATGGGCAGGAACACCTTGCACCAGACCAAGCTGCTCTACACCTGATCCAACCCGGCCTTGAACACTTTCAGGGGTGGAGCACCCACAGCTCTGGGCAACCTGTGCCAGTGTTTCACTGCCTGGACAGTAAACAATCTCTTCCTAATCTAATGTAAACCTGTCCTCTTTCAGTCTAAAGCCATTGCTGGATTCCCGTTGCTTTACAGGTTGTCATCGGCCTCTTTAGCTGACCTGACACCTGAAGCACAATGGAGCAAAGGGGCAGGCATTAATTGGCAGGTGACTGCTACACTTTGCTGCCCTTTCTTTATGCTTTGATTACTTCTTCAGCAATCACCTCACAAGCCCCATTAAAAACACATGCCTTAAATGCAGCTGGAGAATCATTACACGGCATAGAACCCCATTCCTGGATGGAAAGTGAACCTAACACACATGTTGGATTTCTGAGATGGCTACAGGGACATGACTTGCTGCAGGAACTTTACCTGCTTGGAGGTACTCGGGCAGCAGCGTCTCTGGCAGTGTCTCAGGCAGCTGGTAGCCATTCTTCCTTGCAACCACAAGGTGGAAAGCAGCACAAAACTCTGCGAGTGTCAATGCACCATCACAATCCACGTCACTCAGCTCCCTTAGGATAAAATGAGCACACATTTTCCAAGCTGTTACGGAAATATATGTGTACCATCAGCGGGCAGACAAAAATGCAACTCTGAGAAGGAATATTCTAACAAAAGACAAGCATCTCTGTCGCATGCACTTGATCCTGACTTGCACATTTGTCTCAGAGAACATGAAGCAAGCTGATTTTTCAATACTGACTTGCTACTTTTTTCTTTTTCAGTAAAGTACATTTCTTTAATACATCATGTCATTGAATATGATGGCATGTGTATATTAGAATGTAAAATACATAACCTATACTTATAGAATCATAGGGTGGTTGAGGTTAGAAGGGACCTCAAAGATGATCTAGTTCCAACTCTCCCGCCATGGGCAGGGAACCTTCCACTAGACCAGGTTACTCAAAGCCCCACCAGCCTGGCCATGAAACTTCTGGGGATGGGGAGTCCACAACCTCTCTAGGCAATCTGCTCTAAGGCCTCATGACCCTTACAGTAAAGAACTCCTTCCTAATATCTAATCTAAACCTGTCCTCCTTTAGCTTACAGCCAATCCCCCTCATCCAATCACTACATGCCCTTGTGAAAAGTCCCTCTCCAGCTCTCTTGTGGACCCCGCTAGGTACTGGAAAGCTCCTAGAAGACCTACCAGACCCTTCTCTTCTCCAGGCTGAATAGTCTCAAATCTCTCAGCCTGTTTTCACAGGCCAGGTGCTCCAGCCCTGTGACGAACTTAGCAGACCTCCTCTGGACTCATTCCAACAGGTCCACATCCCTCTTAGGCTGGAGACCCCAGAGCTGGATGCAGCACTGCAGGTGGGGTTTCACCAGAGCAGAGGTGCAGAATCCCTTCCCTTGCCCTGCTGGTCACACCTCTTTTGATGCAGCCCAGGATGCAGTTGGCCTTCTGAGCTGCCAAGAGCACATCGTTCCAAGGGTGAAATTAACCTTCCAATGGTTGGAAGCACTTTTGGCTAATCCATGCAGGGTCTTAAAGCAATTCAAGCAGAAGAAGTTAAATATGGACTTTAGCAATGGTTACTTAGCACCATTGACTAACCTTAAAAAAAGAGCAAAATTAACACTCCTGACAAGTTTAAATATTGTTAACTTCTCACTAAGCAGTTCTCTCTAATTCTAGCATGATTCACAAACACTAAGACTGAAGTTAAGAAATTCAAGAATTCAATTTTATACATTAACTCTTTGCAAAAATTGAAAAATATTTTATCTTGGGAACATGGTCTAAAATAAGCATATAATTTCTTACTCTGAAAGTGACAAGCAATTCTCAAGCTGTTGAGGTTATAGTGATAAGGACTGAAACATCCCATGTGTTTAACACAGCAACACAACCTGATAAAACACATTGTCACAAAATTACAATTATCTACTAGAAAGGAATACTTTTCTTGAAAGTCTGCACAGAGAACAAGTTGTGTCAGCAACAGAAATAAAATCTGTTTTGCTAACATATTAGGTTAATCCATTCTTTTTAAGTAATCTTAAATTTAAATTCCAATATTCACTTCCCCCACCACTATGTTTCTTCAGTTGTTGTTTTATTATTTTCACAACTGACAATCCGCTTTGAGAAGATTCCAGACATATCCTTTGACCCTGACAGATGTTTAGGCTCTTGCAAGCTTTTCTTCTTGTCTCTCTTCATTAAAGCATATATAAAAATAAAATCACTATCAGCATTTCTGATCCATGTTTAAAACTGTTTGTTCCTTCGCTCAGAGATGCAAGGATGACAACAAATTACAAAGCACCATGTTGTTTATGAAAATATAATAGAATTCTTGTCAAATTTTATCACGTACGGTTCCATCCGCAATTGTTTCTCAATAAGCTCATTAAAAGCAAGTGCACCAGTTCATTAGAAAAGCACTAATGAATTATGTAGTTGTTTAATTAGGCCTCCTCTGACAGAACAGAGACAGAAACATAAAACCAACAACACATCTAAAACATTCCAGAGGTGTTTCTCTTCTGTGTCATTTCATGAAAAATACCAGTTCTTTGAGCTAATGATGCTGCTTACAATATACTCAAGAACAGCTCTCAGCTGTGTCACTGTTCAAACCTTCCCCGTCCTGCTGAGTAGGTGAACATCTCTCCAGAAAACAAGTGTGTCAGGAAGATCAATGAGCACCCTGCTGTTTGGGCCTCAAAGTGATTCTGGAGATAAGAGCAATAATTATAACTGAAGACACTTTTTAAATTTAACAAGAACTCTTGAATTAAGCATCTTTTAAAAAAACATGATATGCATCCCCAACACTATTACAGTACTCACCAGATGTGAGAAAGTTCTGGGATGGGCAGCTTTGATTTTGTGAAGAAATTCTTTGCTACAGAACCTGTTGGGAAAGCATGCCTCATCAACCATTTGAAATTAATTCTCCAAATTCTTCACTTTTACCAGCTCTGCCATGCCAGAAGCAGACAGTTAATTTATGTCCGAGAGATGCTCAGATTAATCGGATGCTACTGTAGATGTTGGACCATTTGTCTCCTTCTGAGTAAATGACAGAGAAAACCAGACAGAGCTGTTGACCTCATTTCTTCATTCCCTCCATATGGGAAAAATAAATAAAGGGAAACCCACTTTAGTACTGGTAACTTTAACCTGCATAATAACTATGTCACCAGTGATGAAATAACAGACACAAATGGCCCTGCTTCACCCAGGAGTCATGTGTATGGCAGTACAGTGCTTTGGCATCTGCACTGCTCTCCCAAGATACTGCTTCAACCATGACTTTTCCCTGCAGTGAAAATTATATGGAGGGGGAAAAAGACAAGAAAAGAAAAGAGAAACTGCAGAAGATTCAGACAGCACACAGCTCCTGTCCTACAGCAGGCATCCTCACCCACCCTGCCATAGCAGCCTTTCTCATTCTTCTCCCAGTTAACAAATCCCCTTCTTCATCATCTCATAAGCACAGGCTGTTGGGGTACCCTGGAAGCCCTTTCTGGGTTCAGGCTTACAAATCATAAGGAAACAAAGCAGACTTCTGGGATGATAATCCTCTTCCCCTTGGGCAGCCATTGGGGAAAGAACTAATGCTGAACAACCATTTGTTCTTTGAAGCAAACTGCATGAAGGAGACTTAACTGAGGTGAAGAACTGTTGAAGCACTAATTTCAGTTAGCAGCAGGTAATTTCTTTAAACTTTCGGCTGGATCCAAGCCTCCTGGACTCCAGTGATACAGAAGGGCTCATTACAACTGCCTTTATGTAAAACCTGTGACATATTCCTTGCCAGACCTACTGTCTGTACACAGCAGTGACTCCTCTCACGAGCAGCCTGGACATTCTATTCACGATGGAAATTGGAGTAGGATTAGAGCCGTCTCAGTATGCTCTTAACAATACTTGTACCATGTCCGTGCTCTCCAGGATTGTTTTCCAATTACCTAAAGGTCAAAATCTCAGTCCCCCAGAACCATAAACCCTCAGGCTTGACCGCACAGGGCAGTTAACTCCATGCTTCACTGTCATCACATGGACACTGCCACAGTTCTGCTGGATAAGCCAGCACAACCCTCTGGGGTTTTTCAACTCAATATGCACTGCAGATGTGATCCACAAATACAGGACATCAAATACAGAGAGCTCATTTTAATTTTTACCAAATTACACTTCTCCCTTAGATGTAATTATTTCTCTAAAATCAGGATATTTAGGAGAAAATGTAAGAGCCACAATATTGATTTGAATAGTCTGCCTTTAAAAAGAAAACATAATCAACTCTTACAAATGCACTGCCAGAGAGAAAAAAGAATTTATTTACTTATTCTCACCTCCCAGCCTGGTCCCCCTACTCAATGTGCACAGTGTTTGGAAAAATTACCTGAAATAAAGGCATTCAGGTCGGGCTGCAGGGACCTGAACTGGTTGATGTAGTAATCTCGCTGCTCCTCTGTTATCCTCCAAGGGTCATCCAAGCTGCTGTCCTGCTGCTCCCGCTCCACTGAAAGAGACTGAAGGGAGGGACGCTGGCACCAGCCACAGGGAGGGGACCAGAAGGGCATTGGAAACCTCAAGAAACCAGATTCACACTCTTCTATTTAGTAGAGAAAAATTTTCAGAAGACAAGAAGCAGAAATGGCCACACTGATGACCATCCCACTACTTTCCTGTTAAAACTGAGGTTATTATTATGTATCTTTACCCAGGCAATTAAAGGAAGTTTTCCATGACCAAAGCTCAAAGGAAAAGGACATCTTACTACTGCTGACCACTAAAAGTCCAAGTCATACTTTATTACCTCCAGGTTCGTTTTGGGGGTGCACTTTGGCTGCCATGCATTACAACCCTGAACTGCACACCATACACCTCGAATGGATGGAACCAGTAAAGGACCTAAAGCTGCATTTATGCAGCTTAGTGCATGAAAATTTATCTTTGCTATGAAACTACACACTTAATCTAGGAGTGGTGCTGTAACTATGGAGATATCCCACTTCTGGACTCCTGCTCACCCCAGTAACTCAGCACTCATTATGCCAAGTCAGGGAGACATACAAGCCCCTAAAGACCTTCTCAAACTTCTATCACTTCCCAAGATTTATGTAAAAATCCTCTTTTGAGTAAAGGAATATTCTGGAGGAGAAGGGTATTTAATCCAATTATATCTTTGTTCTGTCTTTTCTCTCTGATTAATTTGTTTAAGGGAGGCCTGTACCTTTTGCAGGTTGGATGAAGGTGTCTACAAGAGGGCTGCCAGTACAGCTGGTGTCTTTGTTAAAATGGAATAAATTAGCATTCAATATTTAAGCCTGGATGATAACAGTCTTAAAAAGGGAGGGCAAGAATGAACAACTATCAGCTGTGAAATCCTTTCTCTGACATACCTGTCTATTTCCCAAGAATCAAATGGAAAACACCACTTCTAAAATACATCAAAAGATCCCTGAAACAGGCAACATCATAAAGCTGTAAATTACTTTTCATTTCAAAGTGCTACACAAATACAGCCAATTTCATTTCAAGTTAGCACAAATTATGTGACACAACCTGTAGATCTTTTTTTGGAGGCTCAGGTGACATTTTATTGTGGCTGTGAGGTGCTAAGCACTAAGGAAAAGGCAAAGTCTCTGAGTCTTACCTATTTAGGAAAATCTCTTGCTTAAGAGAGCTTTGCCCTTCCTTAGGGCAAACTACTTGTTTGCATAATAAATGCACAGCAGGCATACTGGAACACAGGGAAGATCTGATTTTGCAACCAGCAGGAAAATATAAGACCCATTTCCATAAAAACAAACAAATGCCCACAAATTAATTTATTTTGTTTAAGGTGCAATTTAACCAACTGGGTGAAAAACGAAAATATGCAGAATGTTAGTCATAAATACTGTGCATGTGTTACAGATAGCAATCTAAATCAAGAAGGAATCTCTGTGAAATCTCATGTACTTTAAATGAAAATATTTTACTTTGACTTACCTTTAGTAATTTATTTAGATTATTTATTTTCATTTTTCCATACCATCAGCTTTTTTTTCCTCATACACTAAAAAAGCACGCTTCAGTCTCTAGTCTAAAAACACCATGGAGAGAACACCTTTCACTTTCAAAGTGAGAATTTTGCTGCCTTTTAAAAAAATTCCTCTATTGTTTTATTAGTAGTACTACGAAAGAAAAATATGCAATTCATTACCCGGTTAGGAGTTGAACAGGTGAGTGCAGATTTGGCTCCATAATTCCCTGATGATGGTCCATCTTGCTGGTGAGTAGAGTGCCTGACTTCATAAGGAGCTACATTAGACATTTTAAATGAAATATATAAATGACAGCATAATAAAAAAACACTGCTAGGCTAAAGGAAATAATTAAATACCACAAGATAAAGAATGTAGCTTGTGAGCATTGTATCAGATCATTAAAGTCCATTTTGTCAAGAATCTACCAAGTGAACCTGGTATTACAGGATCAAAGTCCACTTTGTCTTATGCAACAAAATTCCAGCCACATACTTGTCTTTCACATTGCATCATTTTTCTTCAGACATTACTGAGACACTGTCAGTTATATACAACTAGATAACAGAAATCACCGTTCATCATGTTTAAATATATATTTATATAGCTTGTCCATGCATTTATACATTTTATATACTTATAGCCACATATAGCACAAGATCTGTTTTAAATAAGAAGAAATAATTCAACTGAGCTGCAAAAAAAAAAAAAAAAAAAGGTTTTGACAATGCTATCAAAGAGCAAATCATAACTTTTCCATATACTCTTCCTCTCCCCTAATTTCTGTTGAAAATCAAAATATATGACTCACCACTTTGCACTATTTGGAGTAAAGTTAGTGAAGAAAAGTAACAATTACTTCTTTTGCTAAAGTAAGTCACTTAGGCTCCCCTGAAGCAAATATAGTAAGCAGTGACACAACAGCACATTCAGGAACAATGTTTTAAAAATAGGGTATGTATGCAAACAAAAAGGCAACTCACTTGCAAACCTTTATAGAGCTGAGAACTGCTGCCAGCCTATTTAAAATTTACCATTACAAAGTCTGCATTAGATAGTCAGAACCTTAAAGGCACATGATGAAAAAGGAGACCAAGAAGTCTTTAAAATTTTTAGCTCAGGAAGACCTTAAAAATTATACCCCTAACCCCCTAATTTTCCTAAGGGCTCTGATCCTGTATCATTATTTATTTTTATTCCTGTACAAGTAACTGTTAATTTCAGATTAACAAAAAAAAAAAAAAAAAAGGAAGGTGGATTGTGGGAAACATTTAGACACCCTCAGAGGGGAGATTTAAGCATGAAGCCACATGACTGTGTTTGCTAGCATGAAAAACTTCCAAAATTATAGAGAAAAAAACTAACTATTCATGCTGCAGTTCAAAGGGCTGCCCTTGGAGACACTGTGTCCAGTTTCAGGGTCAGATCTGCAGTACAGCCCAGCTCAATGCTGGGGCACCAGAACCTCCTCCACAGGCACTAACACCCCTGCCCTTCGGAGTGCTCTTCAGGAAACTGGAAAGGTCTTAATCTTAAAGGCCAGGGAGAACCAGAAGGTCTTGCATTAGGCCTGGAACTTGATACAGCATGGGCCATAAAATATTAACCACTCACTGTTATTAAGAACATATTTGACTGAAGTATCCCCAGTGGGATTAAAATAGGAGAGATTCCTTTTCTGGAAAATAGGAAAAATTCCTTTCTGAAAAATAACCATTGTTCTACACCTCTAAGATTTTACTACCTTAAAAATGTGAGCAGTTAAATAATTAATTTTGGAAGAAGTTGACAGTTGGACTGGATGCTGCTGTCCCTGCTCACTTTGCATAGCTGCTGAGTCCATGGGAAATTTCACATAAGTTACATTTACAACCACATTCAGAAGGAAAAAAAAAAAAAAACCAACAAAACCCAACACCCAAAATACTCTCTCATGGCACTGGCAGATCTGGGACAGAGTCCCAGAAAACAGCAGAGCCCCCAACAGGTAGATGGTCAGCTGGTCCTGACAGATGCCCCTGCCCGGCTCCCCAAAATGTGGGCTCCCTACCACGTGTCTTCTTCACTGGGGCAGAACATGTGTCATACCAGAAGACAACTTCATTAGTGTGCTTATTTCGGAATTAATCCCACCTCTGAGAAAGCTGCAGTTTACCTAAGTAGCAGAGGAATGCCTGTGACCCAGTACCGGTACAATTTTCAGGTGGAGGCCACTTTATAGTGTCAAACACATTCTTATCTCAGCTGCACTGAGCTTTAAAATGTTGAATAACTCTTTTTTCACACATTTATAAATAAGGACAAAAGCTGAAGGACTAGCATGCTTCACTCTTCCCTCACTGCAAACATACAAACAAAAAGCAGAAGGGATGATGGCATACACCAGTGCCTACTATTGCCACCAACTGGGTCACCCCATGATGCAATTAAGAGAGCACAAGTGCTTTACTATTAACGGGAACTTGTAAAGCCATAGTTAAACCGGCTTCTGCCCCATTAGCCTCTTATTAAAATCTGAATGTTTTGCCACCTACTCTAACGGCATCAAACCGAAGGACAGAACATCTATGCAGGGCCTTGTTTTTGTCCGAATTGCCTAATTTACACTGTGGGACTGCTTTTATACTCTCGTCCTATTATTATTTCTGTTACAAAACCAGAGATATTATTATCCTTTCCTGCAAAGGAAGGTTTGCTTCCAATCTAAAAATTAATATGCGGCTACTTGAAATCGGGAGCAGGCTTTTCTTCCCCTCTAATGAAACCAAAACCATCATGCACTCTGACAATACTTGCAGGCTCTCTGCCACTGGGGTATATTTCACATAGTCTTGTCAGAGATTAGGTATTAGCATTTGTGAGCAGTCACACATTAATCTAATTTAATAGAAAGAAAGTAGGAAGACAGGATTGAATAGTCAAAATAAATTGATCAAATAATTTTCCAAAACACAACTCTAATTGTATTTTAAAAGCATTAGGCTGATTGTCACTTGCATTTAGAATTTGGATATTTCTAATAAGGGGAAAGAAAAAGAAAAAATACTTGAATACAATGTGCATTGCCATTTTTATCCTACCTCCATGCTGCTGCTCCAGCCCACTTCTTGCTTTACCATATCCATAACTTAGGGGTACTCTCTGGTAAGTAGATGGAGAAGCAGGAGGTGAGCAAATTGGAGACATCGGAGGAGACTTGGGTTCCTATTTCAAAAACACACCAACACAAAACACAATTCTGAGACAAAAATTGTGGAAACAACCAAGCAATGCTGCAAAGTGGTCCAAGTGCATATGGTATGATAGACAAACAAGAAAGAGATACTGCAGCATCCTCAGGCCCTTTATTTCCAAGGATTAAAACAGATGACAGGATTTGGTACTGAGACTTTGAGGGGTAAAGCATGGAAGTGCCATAGCAAAGCTGTACAATGATCAGCTCAATGTATTTTACTTCCAAAGATGCCTGAAGCAATATATGTAGAAGGCTCAATGTGAGTGGATAGCTTTGAATTTACAATTTCAATTTGTGGGAGATCATTTTTCATATTAAAAAAAAGTACAAAAAATTAAAATACATCTCTGAATCAGTATTTTAAACACTGTGGATCTGTATATCACGGGGTAACTATCCTAAAGCTTTCTCTCTCCTTTGACTTACTGAGATCGCTTGAGAAAAGGATCTAATCCTGAAAGATTTTACTGAATAAAGAGGAAAATATAACACAACACAGATAACCCAGACAGAGTCAGGGGTTTGAGGACAGTGCTCTGCTTCAGTGTCAGTACAGAGAGACAGGAATACGTGCTCTTCTTCCTCATCCTGTTATTCCACCTGTGTATCTTGTCATCAGCTCGCTCCTGCTGGCTGACCTCGGGCTGGGAACGTCGCTACTGACGCCAATGCACTGTGTGATAAACGTGTGCACATGTTGTGGGAAGATAAAAGCACTTCCACCAGGCACTTACAGCATGACCTGATACAGTACCAGAGGAGAAGGTGTCAAGCCTGGGGAAAATTATGCAAATCAGTCTTTATGAAAATTATGCAGCACGGTGAAGCTTCTTGTATCTGAACAAGTGTTCTCTA
Organism: Pardalotus punctatus; assembly: GCA_013400915.1. Taxonomy (NCBI): domain Eukaryota; kingdom Metazoa; phylum Chordata; class Aves; order Passeriformes; family Pardalotidae; genus Pardalotus; species Pardalotus punctatus. The sequence goes on from VZTX01028037.1 coordinate 396,311, forward strand.
CTCTCCTAAATACAGGTAATATGAATGTCCCTTAGATGCTTTATTAAACTGGCCGCTCAGAACAACAGATGCTGGGACAATGTTTCACTCAGGACAAAAGAAAAGCAGATTTCTTCTGGACTATTCCCTGGGGAGATAAAAATGAAAGAAAACTTGGGGGCCTTACCCCACCCAAAAATAGTGGCGCATGATTCAACACCTCATCTCCAACTGAGTATTTCTATCCTGACTAAGGACCATACTGGCCATGAGAAATCACTCACTTTCCTGTTCTGTTTCACAGACTGATTTCTATTTGCTGCTTTTCCCTGTTCCTCTCCAAGAAACAGTGCTGGATTAAGCAAGAGGACAACACTGAAAGAACTTACAAAGTATTACAGGGCTGACAGCTTTATACAAGCACATATAGAGAATTTTCTTCAGGGAAGCAACTGGGATGCATCAAAACCAGAACATAGGCATGATGGGGATTACTTGCACATCAGGATTTCATCTCCTGTCTAGTATTGGAAAATTGAGTAAGTCCATGTGAGTATAACCATTTACAGGACTAGACCCAAAAGGAGGATGCATAAGGATATGTTGGCCTGAAGGAGACAAGCCTGTTACCTGTTTGTCCCCTTCATCTGTTCTTTTGTAGGAATTTTTTTCCAAAGTTGCATGTGGAACCTGAAATTTAACTCCATGGAATTCTGCTGGAGTCCCATAACGTACTTCAGTGTCATTTTTCAGCGCCATAAATCGTGGCAGAGGCAATTCTTTATTAAGAGAGAGAAAAATTCAATTGAGACTACAGAACATTAGAAGCACTTTAAGCAGTATCGTCTTGTAAAACCAACGAAAAGTTTATCTATAAAAGTTTATCTATAAAAGACTGCTAGTTATATTTTGTAACATTTTTAAGTGTGGGACTCCTTTGATTATTTTATGTCTTAATAAAAATGTGAATGTTACACAAAGCTACATTCACTAGCTTAATATACAGTCTCTTCATGCAAAGAGAAAGAAATAAGCCTTGTGCATGTTATTAAAGCGAGCGGCAAATTCATTTCCTGCCTTCAAAACCTTGACTGTAATGAAAAGAATACTTTACCACAGAAACTGTGGGATGGATGAATTAATCAGTCAGGATCACAGTACCCTCAATGCTGCCATCATAAAAGGAACAAATTGAAAATGGTGGGGTTCAGAGATCACACCAAGGCCTAGAGAGACAGCTGTGTCCAAAGGTCCCATGTCACATTTGCAGTGCAGAGCAAGAGTGACACTTGTCACTCTTTAAGACAAGTCCCAATTATTTTGCAGAAACACCATTTATTTTTGTGCACAGTCACCCTAAAAGATCAATACAATTAAAATTAAAAGAATGTTCGAAACCAAGCAAAGCCATTCATCCATCACCTCTAATCTTTTATACCTACATCTACTACCAGGAAGAAAAAGAAATCAATTGGAGTTTGGTACGTTATTCACCCCACTCTAAAGGCACTCATATATTTTCTAGAGAAAATGTAATTAGCACTGGAAGCAGTTTTATTGAAATTTCACTGAAACAGTAAATAAGCAGGATATCAATACAAAGACTGCAAGTACCTGTTTTCACTCAGATTTGTGGATTATTTGCATATGCTGGACTTGTAAAACATAGAGTAAATCTCAGTTCAGGTTTCTAATTTAGTTTGTTGAGGGGTTTTTGTTGTTTCTTTTTCTTTTTAATTAACATCTTTAAAAAGGACAGCAATGAAAGAAAGAGTGGATAAGCTGTCTGTAAGGCATACTGACAGACAAATCCAGGCCACTCCTCTTCACCCTTGGTTCAAACTCCTGTTCCAGCAAGGCACTGAACTGAACTGTGCCAGCTGCATCTGATCCCCTGCACTTGATCAGGAGCTCTGCACCGTGGGAGCTCAGCTCACACAGGTCAAGATGTGCTTGCCATTCTGGCCTTCCCTCCCTGCGATGGGGCAGACCTGGGAACCCCCTCCCTGTGCCTTGTAAGGCATGTGACTGTGACATTTTTTTGCCCTGACGAGGGACAGCAGAGCAGAAGCTGTGCTGGCAGCAGTGACCTGATTGCAGGGTTGTGGGTAGGTCCTGCCTTTCCCATCTTCTCTCTGATCTTGGGGCCACTTGCATTGCCCCTCCAGTGGGATGGCCCAGCCTCAGGGCATGCCTTGAATGCCCACCTGGCACATGGGAGCTAAGGGCTCAAACCTGCTCAAGCTCAAGCAAAAAGCACTGTGGTTTGAAGCCAGAGTCCTGCTGAGGCAGAGTATGCATCACCAAGGCAAGAACACTGAACTCCTTCCAAGTTGCTATCAACGTTTTGCAGTTGAAAGGGACCTGCTTTCTCTCTTCATCACTTGAGTTAGATAAGACTCTTTCAAGAAGCTTTCTTCTCCACCAAATAGTACATTTCATATTACTGTCAATTCATTGGGAAGAATAAAGCTGTTTTAAAATATTTCTAATGCATATTTTCATACTGACTCACAATAAGCACTACGATTTTATCACCATTACCCATTTATTTCAGCAGGATTATTTGCTAAAGCAGATGAGTGCTACAATCTGCCCTGCACAGAGGGACTCCTTGACCTGCCCATGTCCCCCATAACATGACTACACCCAAAGCAGATACCAGCTCTCACTCTGGACAGCTGTCAAGATTAGAGGCTGAAGGTGAGAGAGAAATGCATCTCCCGCACTGATCATCTGTCATTTTTGCCGTTCCTTTGTAATGCCTTTTCCAGAGGGGGATGTCATCTCCGATTTGCCATATATATAATTCACTGCAATTTCCTACCACTCACTTAGAGCATGTAACATTACCTTCCACTCTTTTGCTGCTCCTTAAAATTGATCATAGAAACATAAGAAGAAAGAGTTTACCACCATGGAGAGCTGACAAGCATTAAAGAAAGTGAGAAACAAGTGCACAGCACTGCAAGCAAAATTTGCTACTTACCATTCTTAATGCTCTCAATCCGTACTGGGAACCCTGACTGCGCTGCCGCAATTAACTTCAAAGCAATATAAAATTGAGCAGGACCAAAATAACCCACACGCTTGGCTCCACAAACTTCTGTAATCTAGGAGAGAAGAGACACATTGTCGGTTAAATGCGTTTCACCCTTCCAGGAGATGTCAACATCTCAACGTAAACAAAGAAAAAACTCTTTAAAAACATAAAATGCTTGTTGTATTTGAAGTTTTCTACTACACATATTTGTTTCAACTCAGAATATTAGTACACCAGAGACAGGTTGGTAGTTGTTACGCTTTTCAAAAGCATTGCTGGTTAACACTGCTATCCCAAAACAAGTTACGGATTTTCATACCAAGTAAGACTTTAACAGCAGGTGAAATGAGAAGTTCTTAAGTATCCTGCCCAGTAAAACATTTCCACTACAAAAGCTGTGACATATTTAGAAGATTGTACTTAATATTAGCCCTAACAACAGTTCAGATAATTACTGTAACTGGCACACAAATACAACAAATACCCCAGCACACCACTTGAGGAAACACTACTTTTTGTGTGAAAAATTAACATGGTCTCAGCACTGAAGTTTAACTTCTATGTATACTTCATTATTTGCTTCACTCTGATACTTCTATGAAGCAAAGAGCACAATGTTCACACATTCAGACAACACCTAAACCAACAACAGGTATCAGCAGGTTTTAAGCACCGGCGCTGATTTTCCCATGCCTCGAGCTCCCAGATATTCACAAACAAATCTCAGACAGGCACTGGGGTTAGAACAAAACCCCATTCGCCCCAGACATAAAGCGAAACCTCTAATTGTTTTCCTGAAAATAGACGTAGATTAGCAATGTCTCCTAGCTGGTGAGGTGCGGCCTCTGTGACAGAGGTCCATAGGCAAGGGCTGCTGCTGGAAAACCACATCCATGGATTGGTTCCCAAGCTACAACAGCACGACAGAAAGTATTGTGTTTTATACAAGCAAATAGCACAAATGAATAGTCTGTTTTTTCAGATTTATTTTTATATGTATGTATACACATACATACACAGTGGCAAAATGTCAGGTCAAACAATTACTGAAAAAACCCAAATGTTTTGGAATGGTAACTCTTACTAATGAAAGAAAACCATCTCCAAGCAAACCCCTCCTTCTATGGATGTGGCCTCTGCTTTGCCTGAATGAGCTCTGGCTACCTTCTCTTCCTGGAACTTTCAGACTTGGTCACAAGATGTATCAAATAGCTTTTTCTCTTACTGCTTGATGAAAAGGGAGATTGAGTCTCTGTATAAGCACAGCTTCAATTAACCAGCAGCATTTGCCATTCTCTTTCCTCTACTTATCTTTTTTCTTTAGTTACTCTGGCCTTGTTTTATTTTCCCCCTTCCCTCTATCAATGGCCTTGCTTCTATTTTCCAGTGGGAACGTAAGGTACTTGGGATGTGGCCGAGATGGCTGCCTGGGCACACCATTAGTACCCTTTCTGAGCTCCAGAGCAGGGCTCTTCCCCTCGTCCTTGGATGCTCCCAATTCACGCAGTCCCACTCCCCACACCACCTACTCCTGCATGGTCCTTCCCCAGCCAGCTGCCCTGGCTCTGCCTGGGGCAGTGGGGTGGAGCACAAATGACTGGACTGGACCCTGGACACGGAACAGGCACAGAAGCTGCACTTCAGACTGCTCCCCACGGGCACAGCTGCCCAGGGACGCCAGGCTCCGGCAGCCCTGGGGACAACGCTGCTGGGGCAGGGGTGTGAGAAGGCACCAGCTTATCCAACAGCCTGGGGAGAAGCAGATGGAGAAGGGGCACAGCCAAGCTGAAATTCAGTCTGAGTTCACAGCTCTGGTCTGTTATGGGAGATGTTTGTTAACAAAAGGCCAGCACTGAATAAGGCAGTTGTCAAAAGCCGGGCACCCAGAACAGCCAGGCTCTCCCGTGGAGGCTGTGTGTGCTCTCCTCCTGTGTGACCCATGGAGAGTGCCTGGGATGGCTCCTGCTGCGGGGCAGAAACAGCACACAAAGTCCCTGGGTGTGTCAGGATGTACCTCTAGTGATTTTTCTCCTCCTGGGCTCTTTCCCTGCCATGGCTACACTTCCTGCCATGCCTGTGACACAGACAAACAGTGCTACCATGATGGGTTTCCTCTCCCTAGCTGCTGGAAAAAGGCAATAAAGAGCATCTGGGACTTGTGTGTAGATTGCGCTATCTTCCTGAAGAGTTAATTTTCCATATATTTTCTATACTTTGAAATATTCAGGTTGTTGAATGCTGCAAATGCTCTGCTTGCTCCTCATATGGAAACATGAACATTTTATTCTAAACAAGAAATTAAAATTTTTTATTAAGGACATATTATCCCTCAAAAATACAGTGATGTTTCTCAAGCACACTTACAGCCAGCCAACCTGAAACTGCCTCTCTGTAATTTTGCTTTTTGATGATTACAACAGAAATAAATTTTGTAGACACAAGCTTTTCTGTTATTTGTGCAACCAGACTCTGAGCTCTTTGTTAATGGTCCAGAGCAAAAGACGGAAACAGACAGAGTATTCAAATTTATTACACAATTAATTGTGGGTATTTATATAGATTAATTGCAGGTACAGGCATTTACTCTCATTAGGTTCCTTGTCCAGTTAAAGGAGAGGGTCTTGGGTTCCTTCCAGCCAGCATTTCATACTACCTGCATCAGGACCTTGCTTAGAGGTGCCAATGGAGCAGCCCCTCTCTCCAGCAACCACAGAGGTTGGTGGCAGATTAGTCTTTATCCAAAAGTAAATCCTCAGAACATGCTGCCTGCTCAAATTTCCACAGCAGCTTAAATAGAACACTGCATTATTTTTTTGTTTCCTGGTTTTACCTTTCACAGGGTCAGTCCACATAGCTTTTTGATGGACAGATTACATTTAGTGATACACAACTCCGAAATTAAGTTGGTTTGTGTAATACACTATTAGGAGTCTCCAAGATCCATCCAAATTAAAGGCACTGCCTATGAATGTGATACGGTAATTTTTCATTTAAATTCTTAAAACTGTTGTCAGTTTGGGCTGCATGCTTTTCAGAAAGCCAGCAAGGAAAGAACTGGTATTTTCTGCTTGGGCACTGCTAAACAGACACACATTAAATCAAAACAACACACCCCTCAACCTCCAATAGTTTCTGAGGCAAGAACACTATGCTGAGTGGACAATGGGTTTTCAGCAGGTAGCCTTAACACTCTTGTTCTGTAGAGGAATCACACCACGTTCCCTACCAAACATCCGTAAGAAGGAGAGAAAGAGCGAGATCGATAAGCCTGTATGCCTTCTGACAGGTCAGAAGCTTTTCTGTGGTTGTAAAAATAGATACTTTTTAGTAAGTACTAAAAAACAAATCTCCAATTCATAAACATTAAAATTTGAAATGTAGCTACCAGCTGCTTGGAAGAGTGGTTGTTTGAAATTACTGCGCTCCATGCAAACTTCTAATAGAAAAGCTCTACATCTTCAGGTACTGGAAGACAGAGAAGATCTTTGTATTTTTTATCCACTCACTGCCCTGCTCTATTGGCTGACAGCAAGTGTTATTTTTGTAATTGCTCCTTGAAGACATCCCACATGAAGCAGCTTTTCCCAGCACAATCTGACATTGTTCCAGCTCTCCCCAGTTCTCTCCAAACAAGTTTCCACTGCAGTCTCCAAGAGCACTGACCTCGCAAATACACTGGGCAGGTCTAATTTAGATTGCAAGAACTAAACTTCAGAAACTGAATATGAGGCGAGAGCTGAAGTTTGTTTTCCATAAATAGAAAAAGGAGTATAATCAGAAATAATTATACCCTAATCCTATGGACAGGCTGAAATGGTCATCCTGCAGCCTCAAGGGAAAGGTTTTCAGCTGTGAGGCAAAGCTAGACCTGGGACTTTTGCTTTTTCATTTAGCCGTTAACGCTGCTGTGGCATCCTCTGTACAAGGCTGGCACTGGCACATGGTTTTTGCCTGTTCTCTGTCACCCTGGCTGCTCTTTGTCACATAGATGGTACCTGCTTGTCATTTATGGGCAAACCCAGCTCAAAGGCACTAACACCTCCATGTGGCTGTGGGACCCTGCAAGAGAAAATGTGAACTGAATGCAGTCACCTCATTCAGAGAGAAAAAGATGATGACCATCACTGACTCCTGTTTTAAAGGAAATTTTCTCGCTACACTTTCCATCTCAGCCCAACCCCAGAAAGCACAGATATTTTACTCATTCTTGCTCAATCTATAATGAGGTAGAAATATTTTCCAGTTTATCAACTGCCTCTGAATTTTAGGGAAGGTGTTGAAAAGCTTCTGCCATTACCCAACACATGCCTCACTCAGCACTCTCCCGAGGACGACCAGCTGTGATGCCACTGCTCAGACCTCAACCACAGAGTCACCTCAGGCTCCCTTCTGGGTCAACCAGCTGCTTATAATAGTTTCAAAGACAAATATTTGCAGCAGTGGCTTATCAACAGCTTATCTCAAAATTGTGTCATGCATATGACCCACTTTACCCCCTTTTTTTTTAAATTTGTGTTTACAGACTCTTTGATCTGCTTGCTACAGACAAGTTTTGCCACATTCTTAAAACAGGTATTTCTCTCTCAATGGATCATTGTTCAGACATTTGTAAAACTACTTGGAACCCAGGGCTACATATCTATTTCTTCAATGTTTAAAGCAAAGCAAGAAACAAAACATCCCAGATCCAGAAGGATTACTGACTGGGAAGGCAATAGGAACATGCTGGGGTGTTACATACCCAGCAGTACATAAGAAAGAGGCTCTGCTGTGGATTAGGTTCTTTACCTCTGCTCCTTCATATCAGTGATATTTCTGTAACTATTTATTTTATTCTGTCATCTTGTCTTTTGAAAACAGATGTTTTATCTATTTTAGACTTTTTTAAACATCACCTGAAATGCTTACTAAAAATCAAGCAATTTTGAACAAGCAGGGTTTCAGTGTCTAAAACAAAATTTGAAACAGCTTAGTTTATGGCACAGAAGACAACACGTACACAGATTATTTTTAAAGACCTCACTGTAATACATTCTCATGTTTAAGCTCTGCATGATCATCACTTTACATTTAAGAACACCGTAATTTTAAATTGAAAGGCAAGCAACAGATAAACTGCCAAAGCTTCACAACTTCGCATAACACAGTGCTAAAAGCAGCACAGAGCAGCCCCATGAGTTAGGCAAAAACCTGCTGATAGCACTATAAGGGTTTCCCTAAACTCCCTTCCCCTGGCACGACCCAGAACCAGTCACATCTGCCAGCACTGATGCTCCATCGCACCTTTGTATATCTGGGGGGAAAGCACTTCACTTCAGGAACAGGGAAACTTTTCCTTGAGCTCCAAGCAGAATGTTTTATGCCAACTACAACTACAAGGCACACGATTCAGTCCCCTCTGTGTTCACATGCATGCGCAGCCACCGACCACTGACAGAACTGCATGAAACAAACACAAAATCAGGTTCAAACAACTCTAAGTCTGACACTGAAGCTTGACAGCAGAACCATTTTATGTACTAGAAAATGTTGATTCCTTAGCAGAGGTTAAAAATAACCCTGAACTGTAACACAACCGGTTTCAGTCCGTAAAGAGCCTATGAGCAGGAGCAGGGGTGTCACACTTGGTCAGTGCAAGGGTCTGTCCAGTCCTCTCTCTCTCTCGTCTAACAGAGAGCTGTGGATGCCTAAGGAAACTCAAGCATGCAAATCATGCAGTACTTCTTTTCAAGTGGGAAGACTGGTAATGCCAGCATACCACACGTCACAAAAATATTGATCTGAATTAGGCAGCTAGGAGGACATGAGAGTCAGCACTGATAATCAAAAGATTTCAATTATTAAGGAGCGTTGGCAAGAAAAAGTCTGCCAGGGAATTAAGGCTGCTCATGAATGCTAATATTTATAACCACTGAAATATACCTGAAAGAAATGCCATCTCTCATGCTCAGCCTTTTGTCTTTAATATACAAAGGCTACTCAATCATTTACCTGCATGTGATGCCGAACAGCTGGACACTTTTGTCTCATGCCAGTCTCATAGGGGAGTTTAAGAAACTCTGTTCTTGAGAAATACCTGACAATCACCACACCAAGTAAATTATTTTCATGATAACAGTGCCCACAGCATTAGATCAGAGGTTGTTACATATATTTGCTGATACTTCATTCTGTCTCTGATAGGAAAACCAAGCACCACCTTCACTAAACATATGCCTTTAGGAGTATGTGAAAAGCCTACAGGGATGAAAGAGATGAAGCAAGTTATTTTCAAAACCTTCTTGCCTTTTTTTTATTACTATTTGGAAAATGAATGTTCCAAGAACAGCATTCATGCACCTAAAGTTGTTCTGTGTTTCATATTCACTAGTCTGCATCAAATTTGTATTAACAAGGTCGATAAATACAGCACATGGCAATAAATGTGTGTAGGAGTAAAAGTAAAATTTTAGTAATGCTTGAAACATAAAAATAAAAAGCCTGAAAACAGGTTACCAAAGCTTTAAGAATTTGGCATAAGGATACCAACAATCAGTACAGATTTTTTATATAAGTATGAATCCACTTATTCACTGAACTGCTTTACCTTCTTTGTAGATAATCAGTTTACATCTGGATATGGCAACACAGATACTCAGCATGTCACTCTCTGAAATGCTGCATGCACAGCCTTGCCAAAAATCACTGTTAAAACCTGAAAATCCACAGAAATTTGCAAAGTACCTAGAACTGAGTCAGAGATGCTTTATCTGCTTTTCAGATCTTGACTGTGGAAGCAAGAGAGTAAGGGCAAGTAAAATAGCAAGCATAGAGCTCTCACACTGCCCCATCCAAACAAGTAAATTGGAGAAAATTTCCCCAAGGGTTATCCAAATTTCTTCTGATGCAAGTCCCCGCACAAGAGCATTTCATTCTCTTGGAAAGGAGTTTTATAAAGCTCATCCTACAGATGGTTAACACTGTATGTTTCCTACATTGAGAATATGGTTCTTTACAGGCACTAGTCAACCCAGGATTTCTGTTCATTTTTGTGCTCACTTCTTTTCTTCTCTTTCAAGAGCATTTCTTGAGGCATAACACAGAGAAGGTCCAGGACATGACAGAATAGAACCCAGACCCTCCAATTCTTGTCTACTCAGCAGAGATGCTATCCTGAACTCCCCTTACCCACAGGCAACTGACATTGCAAGAGCTTGATGGAGGCAGGATATAATTATCCACACTGACATTTGGCCAGAGCTGGCACCGGACCCACCAAAATATTCATCCGTTCCTAAAACTTTCATTTTCTGGAGGCTGAACTGAAAATAGTATCTAAATCTTACTACTAGTGAGAGTGAATGGGGAGCTGCTTTTTAGTTCAAGTGGAAATGCCATGTTTTGTACAGGAGCTGCACGAGTATCCTGTGGGAATGAAAATACAAGATGATCATAGGAAAATTAAAGGACAACACCACTTTTATCACATTAAATCCTTGTGATTTGGGCATTTTAGATGACTTCAGCAATGAAGTTGTTAATTGTTTCAAGTAATACTTTACACAAGCAGCATACCATTAGCATATTTTGATCTCAAGAGTACATTTTCACTGACTTAAAATATGGCACTGATTTATAAACTTGAGTTCATTATTAGTCTAATGTATTTGAAAATTCATGGTTTTTTAAATCTATTCCAAATGCTGTGTGTATATACATATGCAAAATTGAAATTAAATGTAACTTGAAACTCAGCCTTAAAAATCAAACCTTTGTAGAAAAGGTTTCTGCAATCTGTCCAAGCCTTTTTTGTAAAAGGAAAAATTGTCTCTCCTTTGGTAGTTCAGCTATTGATTAAAACACTTACCATGAGGATTTTTTTTTTTTAAAAACCCTGAAAACAATGACATTTTATAATGGAACTTGAAGCCATTTTAAATGCTGGACTCTCCAAGTCCACACAAAAGCATGTAACTGAATCTTGTAGTTTGTCATTCATACAGAGAATCTTTATCCTGCCTTTGTTAAGTTTCAGTCTATCAACAGCGTACCACAGACCGAGAAATGACAGATTTTTCTGAAGAAAGAAATAAATCCCCATCGGTTTGTTTCATGCCTTTTTTTTGTTGAAGTAAAAATTCACCTTGGGTATTACTCATACAAAACATATGTGTATTACAGAAAATTCCATGAGGTGTTGCTAGACAGGATTTAACTTACCCTTTGAAGAAGCAAACATCAATTCTTTGTTGCAACTTACTCTTCCATAAATGAGTAACTTATGAGCCTCTGCAATACAGCTCCGTTCTGGTCTCATGTTAAAACATCATCATAAAAAGCTTCAGTATAAGTAACAGTCTGTGAAATCATTGCCCCACCACCCATAAAAAGCTTGCCAAACTCACCTAAAGTGCAAAGAGTATCTTGAAAAAGGCTGAAAAAGTGACAAGCTTTAAGCTTAGCAGTAAGGAGATAACATCTCATTGTGGACACACCATAATGTGTTATGAATAGAAAATCAAGAGATCTCAAATTCAGAGACCCTTTTAGCATCTAAGGAAAAACAATGGAAACTACTGCCAGATAAATGCTGAAGTCAAGAATAGTGAGGAAAATGGACAGAAAGGCTTATAATCTTTTTTGTAAAAGTATAAAAATTAACTGTTATCAGAAATTTCTTTCAAAAATTCCACTGTTAAACTCAAGCCAAGGCTACCCAAAATATGTGCCTTTGCAGTCAAATCTTTCTCTTCCCATTCTGTCCACTGCATTGCTAGAAAAGAACCCCAGAAAGCAAAGCTGTTTTAACTCACCACTGAGAGGTCTACAGGACAGCCTACAGAGGGTACTGCAGTGTGCTGCTGCTGCCTCTACAACAGCTGCCTTATTATTTCCACATTTCTTTGTAACTACAAGGAAATACTTCAGGAGTTTCACTCTCAGATGCTATGCCAGGATAACTTTACGATCTGTTCCATTTGTAGTCATTCTCACAGCTGAAAGCATACCAAAAGCGACCGATAGCAAACCTCATGACAATTGCCATTATCTTTACATATCCAGGCAAAAACATTTCTCTACTTTTTTTGGAAGGCCAGCAGCCTTTTCTTCTTAGCAAACTTGCTCCTACTTGTTGGTGGGACACAACCCCTGCAGCCACCACTGCAGTCCTGATGCACCCAGTCACAAACTAGATGTAAACAAATTCTTCATCTTGTTATAAAGCATCCTTTATCACAATCTCTGATCATACTCAAACAAGGCACCTCACTCAATTCTCCTCTGCACAGGGACAAAACACTTGGATGCTGAGCCACACGGGCCATGGTTTAATTGTGCAATACAAATTTGAGTGGGTTGTAGATGGCAAAAGATCGAACACAGAGGACACCTAATGTTGTCTAGAAAGATTACAGAAAAACATCCAATGTTTAGCTTTTTTTACATTTCAGTGACAACTTGCATCATTGCAGTACAAGGCCTGTGAGGAAATTCAAAATCTTTTGAAGTTTCAGCATAAACATGAGTTTCTGCTGTCTGAGTTCTAAGACACAGGATATTACCCAAATAATGAGGTAGTATGAAAAACTAAAAAGCCATATGCAGAGGTCACTGGCAGAGGCAGTAATCAAAACTCCCCTTTCAACAGTCATCAGTATTTTGCCAAGCTCTTTTGGCCACAAGTAGCAGTAGCACTGCTGACTACAAGCGCATTGATCTGCTCTTCAGGTCTCCTCCCACAAACTCTTACAAAATCTTACCCCAAAGCACAAGAGACTTCCACTTCTCCTTCCCACACTGCCAGCACTGAGCCCCTTCGAGAATGCCCCAGCAGCTCAGGGGACAGGCTGTACCCAAAAGCGCCTGCCCAGCTGCAGACCTTCCACCTCCATGAGCTCACATCCCTGAGGGTTTTCAGAGGAGTCTGGAAAACCCCTCCCTTGGGAGATGTGCTGACAAAGGCTTAGGCTAACTCACTTTGCTCTAAAAAACAGGCAATTGATTCAGCTTTCCCATGACTTTCTGGACAAACCCTTGAAAATGCAGGGGAAGTAACCAGCTTCAACAATTATCGAAAGAAATAAGAGCAGAGGTAGTGACCCTAAACTGAGCTGAAACTTGAATTCCGTGCACCTCTCAGCACTTCCATGCAGAAGGCATTCCCAGAACATGCACCTGGGAAATATTCCCAGACCCCAGAGAAATACAGTGACCCAAACCCAACCAGTGATGACACACAGCAGAGGTGGCCAAAAAAACACAGCAGTAAAGTTATCAGCTCCAGGTTTCTGGATTGAACTGCAGAAAGCCTGGCACATGGATCAAAGCTGGGGTGGCCTCTCCCACGCAAGAGGGAGAATAGCAAGATTTTTCTACAACACAACTCTAGTTGATCCCTCTGGATCTATTTGTTTTCAAGGGGCCTTGGTTCCAGTAAAGAAAGAGAAAAAAGCTTTTCCTACACATTTTTGTCTAACATATTATTTTAACACCAGATTTTTACTCTGGCCGGTGCAATACAGATCAGTGCTAAAACATTCACTTCAGCAACACCTTTATGCTTGTTTTCATTACATTTCCTCCCTAACTAAAGACTCTTTTAAGCAATCTTTAATTGCTTAAAACAACTCTAAGACCCAAACATCACAATATGCAAAAATAAATAATACATCACTTAAGAGCACCAACTGTCTTGCAAAATCTTCCATAGCACTACAGAAAGGGATAGTTTTCCAGAATTAAACTTTAGCAACATGGTTTTAAAGATTCAGCAAACTATTTAGAAAAGCTACTCTTTTTTTAAGCACTTAAAAAAATTAAATTCTGTACATTAAAAAAGGCGACCAAGAGTCTTACAGTCTTTTAAACTATGCCTTTTCCAAAACCCCAGAGGGAGCAACTGATGAAGCTTGTTTTCCAAGTCTTGATAGCAGAGTGAAGATTTGTGCAGTTTAAAATTAATTGACATGTTATTAGGAGCATTGCACTCAACTGAAATGGGCATAATTCACTGACAAAGAGGTAAGTCAGGAGTGAAATTCTGTAAAAGGATTTTCTAACCACCAGGTCAGTGGCAATTTGTGTTTAGGCTGGTTCACTCTGGAAAGGCAAAAGTCACTTAATGGCGCAGCCTATTTCTCAGCTACCAGAGATGCTGCATAATCCATCACGTCACTGTCACGCCATTTCTGCTCAACTTTTCTCTCCCATTCTGATAAAGATAATGATGGCCTAACTTGCACTTGCAAACGATTGTCAAAAATTGCTTTGGACTTCTAAGACATCAATAATTCTCCACACAGGGGATCTGTGCACTAAACCAGGGAACTCACACACTTGCACAGCTGAGGGGAGCACCCCAATGGCCGAGATTTGCAATAGGTACGCAAATCCCTGTTTAATTTCTCCATTCTTGGCACAACTTTCAACATATATTTATGGCTCAAAATAGCAAATTAGTAAGGGAGAAGTTAAATCATTGTGCACAGAAAAGATTTATTTGATTTGTGCTGATTTATTTGATTCTAAAGAGATGGGTAAAATGAAGAGTGATCTGTGACCAGTGGTGCATGCTGATTTCAGATCTTCAAAGGCACTAACGATCACTGCAGGAAATGTACTACTATCTGCAAAGCAAGAAACAAAGGTCCAGTCAAATCTTAATGATTTTATAAGGATATAAATATAGCTATTTGTGATCCAGGTCTTATTTGATAAAGAATTCAAAAAACTCTGTGAATTCTGTATCAAATGAGACCTGAATCACAAATAGCTATGCTCATATTTATTTGTGATTGACAAAAAAATACATGAGCTAGCACTTACCTTTAACCCTCCAAGAAATCCTTCTGCAATCAAATGGGACAATTCACAAATGGAGTATAACCCAAAAACAGGACAATAATTCTGCATGTGGCTTAGGAAGACAACTCAATGCTTGTCTTCTGTTGTGCTGCATACTCAATATTTACAATCTGCTCTAGTAACTACTACATTAAGCAAGTATTTTGCATTGCCCATCATTCAAGAAAAAGAAGATCACTGGGAAAGAGCAACTGTGTACCAGTTCCACTCATGGCTGTTGCTGAAACACCTCCAGCTCTCGGCACAGTTGTGTGTGCAAGAGGAGCTCACAAGGTATTTGAAATGCAAAATTATTCAGTTTCTCATATCTTTGCTCTTAATGCAACAATTAACAACATGCTTATTTTAATGCACCTCCATTATTGAGGAGAAAACACAGCAGGCAAAGTATTTAAGAATATTAGCTGTAAGGCTTTTATGACTTTCACAGGACTTTCTGGTATTAATCTAGAAAAACAAAAAGACATCTGTACACATTACTACATATCAGAATAAAAAATTATTTGCAAAATCTTGTCGCATACAGCTTTTCTAAATATCTGTTCATTTTTAGCATTACTTCACTTCAGTATGGAAAATTAAGCCTATCCACCAGGATAGTGAATGAACTAGTTAGCAATCATTTTTCCTTTCAATTGCTTTATTTTCTTTCTTGTTCTTTAATACTGGGAAGTTTTATATTTAGGCAGAAGTCTCTAGGCAAATTATTGCTTAAAGTAAATGAAAACTAAATACCAGAATGCAAGCCTGTGTTGCATGCCAATTCATGTCTTAAAGGAAGCAGCCTGTCTTCCTTCTACCCCTCTGCCTTATAGTTTACACAATTTCTGCTCTAAATGAAACAGCAGTCCTGCCTCGCAAATAGTTTATCATGCAATTAAACCCCACAACACGTTCACATAAGGAGCCAAAGTGCAGCAGCTTTAAAAAAAAAAAACAAAACAAAACCAAAAAACAAGAACTGCAGAAGATTTTTAATAAAATTATATTTTACTAAGCACATACTCTCTGAATGATTGAGCTAGACATTCTTTTCTTCTAAATTTCTCTCTCAGATTCACATTAAAACAGCCCCATGTGAATTCCCTAGGAAAGCTCAAGGGTTGAAAACCCCTGAGTTTCTTAACTGCTATGTTAGTTTGAAGCCTAACTGAGAACAAGCAAAAGTATTTAACAAATATATACTCTTTCCCCTATTTTCCTTGACTAAACCATTTAAACTCCTCAGAGTGCAGGAACTGCTTAAGCTTTTAATTCCCTTGGTGCTTTTGCACAGGAATCTGTTGGCTTAGTAGACTTACAACAACCACTTTGTTAGGCATGAGAAGCAAGATAACAAGGAAAGTCCTATTCCCAACACTCCGGTCCCACCTAACAAATACTGCTCTACCTCCCCAGCTGCTGCCCAGCAAAACTGCTGCAACAGAAAATGCTGTCAGCTTGGGATGTCTCAAGATTTATTTTACACTGGGAAATTAAATTTCAGACATTCCTATTACTGACAACTTACTGAAAACAAGTTTAAATGGAACAGGAAAATATTTGAATACAACAGAAAACACATTATTGCTACATTTCTTTTGTAATTTTTCAACTATGGCTTATTTTATTTTGCTGTTGAAACTGGGTCTACAGTCACAAAGCAGGAGTGGTTTTTCCAAGGATAAATACTTAAAATAGATTTATATTACATTTCATCGCTGGATTTGTGGGTAGGCTGACAGGGAGAGACAGGCTGATGCAAGATCCTGGGAGTTTTGGCAGGGGGAGAGGGAGGCCTTATAAGTTGCTGGGGCTTGCATGGGCGGGGAGGGGGGGAACTGCCAGTTTTACATCTGCTTTCCTGGTGACCCATCCACCAAGAAATCAAAAAAACACCTCCACTGATGACCTGCTTCTCACCACAGTTGTGGGCTCACTGCTGACAAGCATGAATGGGAGCTTTTCCTTCTTCAAGTCCTTAGCCATACTAACTTCCAAAGTTGTTCTAAAGCATACCTACAGAGGAGTTTCAACCTCTAGAAAATGTTTCAAGCAGAAAAAAAGATCAAATTATTTACCCACAAGTACTTTCTCACTAGAAACAAATCAGTGTATACATATTTTGCAACACTATCTGAAAGACTCGGATTTTGTTAAAAAATGAAACACAAAGGTAAAGTGATTTTTAAAATAATCTATGGTCTGATGCTAGTTCTGAATTAAAATTACTTGCCTGCTATAACTAGCAACAAGAAATTAAAGGCAGCACTGTACATTATATATTTTTAAAAATACAAACTTCCTAATTCTCAGAAAAATTTCTGGTGAGTACAAATTCTTAAAATATTTGGGGGAAAAATAAAAAATAAAAGCCTCTTCTTAACACATATGGCAGATACACTGCATTTGCTCACTACAATTTCAAAACTGTGTTTGGGATTGATGTCACAAATAATTCTGACTCTCAGCACTGTATGTACCTTCCTAGAACAAAGATGGTATTTGATACTGACAGATAAAATACAGCTTTGAGGAATATTATGCCTATAGATTCAAGTGATCTTGACGTATATGCAAAACAGGATGATTTTAACTCTGACAAATTACAAACTGTGCTACCTTTTTCTCTCAAATAAACCCTAAGAACTACACAAATCTACTGATAACCTGTATCTTTCTATGCAAAAAATCACCCAAAAAAAGTGACAATTGCAAATGTCACAATGCATTAATCAGCAAAAGGCATCCAAAATGCCACATAAATAATACAAACAATTTAGGAACACAAATTTTAAAAACATTTTTCAGAAAGATAACTCTGAGTTCTTAAAATAGCCATGCTCTTTTAGAAACCTATTTGCTTACCTGTATGTTTCGTTCCTTCCAGAATCAGAAATATAGAAAACCTTTTGTTCACAATGAACAAGTCATGCAAAAATGACTCAATTATACTACCATTTATAATACAATTTATTTGTATTCTGTACCTTTCTTTTTAATGTCACAATATTTGGGCACCATACCCAGACTCTTATTGTTTTAAATCCCTCAGAACTGCTTTCACAATAATAATTCCTACAGCACTGAAAATCTCTGGCACCATATTTTAATGTCAAAAGGAATTAATTCAAACTGAAAGAATACAAAACCTTTTGTCCTTTTAAACAAGAAATTTTAATGAGGCATATAATTGTACTTATTGCACATCAAGAGTACAAATTTAATTCAGATTGCTTAAGAATACCAGATTTATTTTTTTCCTTCTTGCTAAAAAAGCTGGAGGCACTTCCACAGAGTTAAACCTTAAAAACCTTGACACTCCTCACAAGAAACTGATTTTCTACAAAAACTTTGGGAAGGGTTCAACTTCAATTCTTGCACAAGCCACTTACAGTCTGTTTAGGTCCCAACCTACAACAGACAGGTCCAACCTACAGCCCACAGATGAGACCACAGCATATGGAAACCCAACACATTAAACGAGTCCACATCGGACGAAACCTGGAGAACAGGAGGAGAACAGAAGGTAACAAAACAAATAATTCTAAAGTTTGACATTTTTCCTAAGTCTCCTTGTTAAGCATTCTGTAATGAAATTGTTTTCACAGTAATTGCTGAGCTTCTGTAAGTCTTGACAGACATATGAGATGGCAATCATCCAATTATTTTGCCCCCAAGAGCTTCATATATGGCTTGTTTTTAAAGGAATTATTAAGAAACACTTCCTACTCAACAAGGAGTTTACTGTGAATTCATTCCTTTACAGAGGGACTACTTTTCAGGGGGTTGTGTGAGTTTTAATTTTAATTTTGGGGTTGTTTTTTTCGGTTTGGTGCCAGTATTTCCAGCTGAGTGCCCTTTGAACACTGGGAGCTGTTATGAGGCTTTTATTTTGTGATCCACAACCGATGGGGGCTTCAGGGACAAAAAGTGTACGTAGCCACACAAGGAAGCCACTAGCAGCAGTATGTTTTTAAAACAAGAATTTAAAGGAAAGAAAACAGACACAGGTAAACACAGCATGTGACACTATCCACCATTTCAACACATCTGTAGGAACTCTAACTTCAACCCTGCCTTGCTGGAAACTAACATGCTTTTATGAATCTCAAAATCTTCATGAACTCTTTATGGATTAACCCACTGGGGCAATTTTGGGGCACGCAACAATGCTGGACACAATTCACTGATGGGCAGTAAAGATTCTGGGGTTGGTTGATGCATTTTGGCTGCCCTGAGGGCTGTGATCAGTGGTTGTGATTAGCGGAATGGGTGGTATAGTCCTGTTCATAGGGAGGATCTCTCCTGGCACTGCAGCTCCCCACGGCCTTTGAAAATATCCCAGTGTGTGTCAGGCACACAGGAGTCCCTGCTCAGAACCCAGAGGAAAGACACAGTGAAATTCCCACTTCTCTGAAGGATCACTCCCATATGGGCTTTATTCTTATGCCCGATGTGATCATTTGCACTATTTTCTGTCTTACTAGCAAACACTACCTCAAGATTCTTGATGGAAAACTTTCTCTACTTGCACTTTCCCAAGACTTCCTGCAGAAATGTCCAAATGTAAATGTCAGTTTGCAGCACTAAACTAAAAGAAAGCATGGTTTTCAAGTTGGCTTGAAAAAGGAGAGGAATTATCTGTTCTTTACATCCTCTGTACACAGGATATAAACAACATTAGGCTTAAAAACAACCTTCTTAAACCCGAAGATAATGTAGCAGTAGAGTCCATTACCTATAAAAGGTATAAGAGTTAGGACCAAGGATTAACAAATTGCTCAACACATGGAAATAGGATTTTGCTATGGACAGGAAAGTATATTTAGGGATGGTCCAAGGTCCTTTCCATGCTTGCAGATTAGTCAGCCTCCTTTAAAGATGTGGCCGATATGATCACATCACACAATTCTCTCACCAATACTTTTCATAACTCATTATCTATGGTGTCCATTGGGTTTGAAAGAAGGGCAGAGGTGTCAAGAAAAGCACATCCCAGAACATGATTTTCACAGGTCTTAACAGTACTGCTGATGCTGCTCAGCCCCTTCTCGGTGCTGACACAGCCATCAGGTGTCACGAGTTGTTTCTGAACCAGTTAATGTTTCTGCTACCACTGGCCCATGAAAAGCGCTATGCTGTGCTCACACTGCCAGTTGCCTTTTACTTATGAAAAGGCAGTGTGGAAGGCCAGGAGCAAGAGATGGCAACCCAGGGGCAACTCTCAGGACACAAGTCCTAAGTCCTGAAAAACAAGACTATGTCCACCGGTCCCTACTTCAGCAGCTACTTCAAGAAAAAAAACTACAGAAACACCACTAATTTTAAATGACACCTAACACCTACAAAAACCTCAGACATGCTTTTACTGATTATCCCTTTTTTTATTCCCTGTTACACCTTGAAAAGTGAAAACTACAAAGTCTGGTCCTACTGGGCAGCCTCTCTTATTAGTGACCAAAGCCTCTTCCTTTAGTACACTAAAGGGATCCATGATCACTGGTATTCCTCCCTACCAGCTTCTTGCTGTAAAAGCAGCAAGTGATGAAGCAAAGAGCAGAGAAAGATTCAGACCTAGGTGAGCAGGGCTACAGGGATGAAGGTGTGCATTGCCCATTGCTTGTGTCCTGCTTCTCAGAGGAAGCTCAGCCCTGGCATTTTCAGAGCATGCACAAACATCTCTCTAGACTGGGGAAGCTGGTTAAACACAAGAATACATCCTCTGAAATTATTCTGCATTCCAAATAGCCTTTCAAACAAACCATGTCACAAGCATGTTATATGACTTAAGACCTAAAACACATTTATGAAGTCAAAAGGTACATGGTCAAGGGAAATTTGGCTCATAATTAGATAATGTTACATAATTTTTTTTCCAAGATTAAGTATCAGCAAAAACTCTTCTGCCATGAAATGAATGGTGGAGTTTATTTTTAAATTCCACTGGACATTGTTGCGCAAGTTTTGTACAAGAAAGTATTTTCCTGCAATGTTTATACTTGAACATTTCTATAATAAAATTTAAAAGTAAGATGAATGTGCCTTCCAAGCTGAGAAAAACAGACAGCAGAGAAATACTAATAAATTAAGGAAAGTTGAATACTCATTTTTACTCTCAACAAAAAGACTGGATTTTTTTAAAGAGAAACAAAAATCTGTAAATACTTTCAGAAGGTTCCACAATTCTCTTAATTAAGAATGAAATAGATATGAAGATAATTGATGCGATAGATATACCACAAGATAAATGTTTGGTATTAAGACATACTCTTGCTGCAAAGGAGACTTAAGCAAGCAGAAGAATCTCCTGCATGCCAGCACAACTAGGGCAGCTCCCTCACCACAGGCAGTGAAAATTCCTGCAGGGAAACCACTGCTAAGTGTTCTAGACTACTCAGACACAGCTGAAGAAGTTAATACCTCCTCACATGAACAAGTGAGAAATGAGCAAATGGCAGTGATGTTGGGTAATTTAGAAGCAGCCATCAAATGCAACATGCTGAGCTGGCTCACTGTGTGTGAGGGGCTGACCTTGTTGTGTCAAGGCACCTGTTGATCTGAATCCCCAATACGAGACATCACTTGGGGTCACAGGCAACCTGGGCCTAAGTACAATTTTTTTTAAAAAAGCAGGGGGGCAAAAAGGAACAGACATGTTCTCTCCAGCTCCCAGGCATATGGTAGTCACAAAGGCTGGAAACACTAGGAGAAAGAACTGGCACAAAAGGAACAAGAATAGTGCTGAGGCACATTGTCTTCAGCCTCACGGGAAGTTGGAGGGAGCTTACAGGACAGACAGCTCCCAAAGCCCTGCAGTGATCAAATGGGGGTGCAGGTGCGGGTCATCCTGCAAAGCACTCCATTGGCAAGGGGTGCCTGCAA
This sequence comes from Pardalotus punctatus, assembly GCA_013400915.1. NCBI lineage: Eukaryota > Metazoa > Chordata > Aves > Passeriformes > Pardalotidae > Pardalotus > Pardalotus punctatus. Next base: position 418,041 of record VZTX01028037.1, read on the forward strand.
ACAGAACTCCTGGCAAGCCCTTAAGGGACAACATTAAACCCCTCAGTGGCTGTTATTTATTAGCAGAATATATGAGAATCCACCTCCACTGATGTCCAAGCACTTGCATTTTTCTTAATGCCAGAAAACTAGGGAAACCAAGGAGGTGATAGCATTCAGCTCCAGTTTCAAGGAAATCTTCTCAAAGTAATACATTTTAGCAAGACATACAATTAAAAAAAAGCCCTAAGTAAAGCTGACAAAAAAACAAGAACACATCCTTTCCGTTTCTCATCCCACTATTTATTTATTTCCTGGCAGATGCAGAGAAGTGCTGAACCAGCAGCTCTCTTGGCTGGTGGAAGTCGCCAGCTGGAAACTAAGGGAACAAAGAGCAGTGCAGGTGGAGCCGCGTGGGAAGAGATGGGGGGAGCAGAGGAGCACAAAAATAGCGACACAGAGCAGATATGGAGACACTTGCCTGCCCCTTTTGCTCTTCTCCACTCACTACTACAGTGATTTTTTAAATGCTGTTTTACAGCCTTCTTTTATCTCATGCCCACACCACTCTTTAGAATCATAGAATCACTTAGGTTGGAAAAGACCCTAATTGAGTACAACTGTTAACCCAGCACTGCTCCGGGGATAGTGACTTGACCACTTCCCTGGGCAGCCCATATTGGTCAAGGAGTTGTCTTTGAGCAGCAGAACCAATAAACCCCAACCTTCTCTAGACCCTTGTCTTGAGGTGACATTCCTACAGGGATTCTTTAATGTTTAACATGGGCTGATTTCCTTCTGGAACCTTCCTCTCAGCAGCAAAATTAAGAGGGTTTTCTTTTACCAAATGACTTAGACTTCCACATAACTCTTAGGAACTCTTCAAAGTCCCTCAATTTTCTTGAAATTTTATTGAAACACTTAACAAATTCAGAACTTATTACTGGGCTGAATTAATAGCATCATTGCACAAGCCTCACATCTTTTGAAAACCAGACCAAAGAAACCTCAGCCCATGACATAGGAAATTGACAAATTTTAGATTACAGTAAGAAAGGTGAAGTAGAAGAAGTAGTAATAAAGGAGACCATCTCCTTTTCGAGCTGAAAGCACATAGCTGTGTAGGAAATGGCAAAACCTTTCAGGAATATATGTTTGTGGTTAGCCATACAGCGATAACAAGAAGACCATTAGTTGATAGGTTATTCCTAGCAGGAGATAGACTCTTCAATTGAATAAAGAGGGTGACATGTTAAGCCAGCCCCTAACATGGAACCAGATGAGGGATGCCTTTGCTGCAGTGTACATTACACACTCAGAAACTCAAAGGTGTCTTCAGCCATTTGACAATTTAATGGTTAATGAGACTGATGGGTGTTCACACAAGGATATAAATAACCTTCATATTCTCCTTGCAACCTTGGTAATAAATGAGCTACTGCTGCTATGAAGGGGCAAACTGAATGTTCTATTGCAAGTGAGTACTTCTAGCACTGTGCTTGCAGCAGTTCTAGATGGACCACAAGAAAAGGGGAACTCAACAGAGAGTGAGAATATCACTATTAAAAGCATTGACAGAAAATTCTAACAGAACAAAAATATCAGCAGCAGAGCAAAAGAAACATTTTATATTACATAGAACTGAAAAGCCATTTTAGGTTAAAAACTTTTTAAGTGTTTGGGAAGTGGTTTTGGGAAGTGGTTCACTATGGCAATGTGTATTAGCTTATGATTCAAACACACCTTTCCTTGGAACTACACAACTCCATTATGCCCTTTCATTGTAAAACTATAGCCCTGGCCATCTTACAGCAATGGTGAATTGTTTTTGAAATGGTTTAATGTTCTTCTACAAAGGCAAATTTCTGTACAACGTTTCTTGCAAGACATGACTTTGAAGTCTCATCAGGAAGCAAAGCAAAATTTCAGGTATTTAAAGTTGGCCCAAATAATTTCACTGCTCCAAACAAAGGTCTTCTCTGTAGAGTCACATATGACCCAAGCCACTCAATGAGACAGTGCTGTAGAAACTATAGAAATGCTGTCCTGGATCAGTGCCAGTCTGCCCATAGGACAGTCCTGCAACTCTCAATTTAGGGCCCTATACATTACCAGAATTCTCCATATGGAAGGAAATCAGGAACACATAAAGCTAGATTGCACTACTCATCCACTTACTTAAATGTATTTCACATCTACAACCCTTGATACATTGCTCCTCTGTCTTTTCATTAAAATGTGAAACACTCATGTTTTGAAACTTAACCTGACCAACATACTAGACAGACAATAAAAGCATTCTGGTGCTCAACTATTAATTAGATGGTTACTAATATTTGCATTTACATATTGCCAAATAATTGAAACTATAAATTTTAAACTATATAGTAAGAAAAAAAACAAAAAAAACCCAGAAAGAAAATAGATTCACAAATTTCTCTTTTACTTTTGCCCTTTTGGATGTTTCCCTCACTCAGAGATGTTTACTTTAAGGTCTGTCCTTCAGTACCTGAACGGAAGACCTTCATTCCATTTTCAGAGTAAACTCTTTTGTTGCAGGGCTTAAATTCAGTAGTTATACTGAAACAAAATGCCTTGCTAGACTTAACTAAAGCTTTACCTCTTGCACACTTCCCCTGCAATCAAATATATGCATAGTAAGTAATGCAGTCTAAAAACAGCTAATGAGTATTTCCTATGGAAAAATACTCCTTTGGAGAATACACTCCTCAAGGACAGTCCTGATTTAGACTAGATCAAATAAAAGATATAATTACTATACAGCTGTGGGTGGAGGAGGGGGTGGAGAGAGAAAGAAGGAAAATAAGGGACGGATAACTTGATGTAAATAAGACTAAGAGTTATTTTTCTGCTGACATCAGCACTGCCCAGTGCCGCTTTCTTGTTCTGAAACGTTTGCTCTGGCCAGTGAACCTGGGACCTGTCACGCTGTGAGGTAACCAGTACTGTAACATCACCAAACTGGTTTCTTCCTCTCACAACACTCAAAATATGTTTTGACAGACATGACTTCACAGCTGTATTATATTTGAGGTTTACTCTATCTCCAGAATAATAATCTAGTGCTGTTTTAAGAAGTCCATGGTTAAGCGAGGGTAGCAGCAGGATACAGGACAATTGCAAGAAAACCCCAAGCATACTCTTCGTTATAGTGGTACATCTCCATCATACATCAGGCACAGAAAACAGAAAGCTGAGGCTCTCTTCATTTTCAACCCTGGCAGCACTTTGTGAAAAACAGCCTAAAAACTGGGTAAGATTTTGGTGCTGAAATTTGTTTTGGGGAATTCTGGGGGGTTTATTTCTGGTTTTATTCTGGAAAAAAAGGTAAATTAAGTTAGGATCTTCTCTTGCTATTGCCAGGCTTTCCATGAGATTACCCAAAGACTCTGTAGGAAGCTTCGGATCTCAGCCCAGTTTTAAACCTTATGTTATCCCTCTTTAAATGTTACTGGGTTCTAGCCTGTTTCATCTTCCATCTGCAGCATACATTTATATTTATAACCTGCTCATCACCATGATACCTAAAGCATCTAATAAAAACCAGAAACCAGCAGCTTCCTGGACCCCGCCTTTTATTACTCAACAACAGAGAGCAGCTGTTAACAACATAATTGGGATTTATTTATTTTTGCCTTCTGATCTCCTCCCAAGCCACATAAGCCCCAATAAACACTGGCCACCTGGATGACTCCTTCAGGCTTCTCCAGTCTCTTTCACATCCACTGCTTCCAGTGACATTCATTTTTGTCCTGCTTCTACTTACCTCCCAGCTCCCTCAGCCTCAGGTGAGGTCTCCACTTATACATTCTTATAATGAAAAACTAGTTTCAGCCTATCTCTTCCTTATGCTTCCTACCAGCACCATAAGGGATCTCCTATAAGTACCAGAAGCAAAAAGAGCTCCTGGGAGGCATGAACTTCACAGGTGCCAAATCCAGAAAGGAACCTGGCCTGTAACCCAGACATCATCCCATCATGACCTGCAGAAACGTACTGCCTACTTTGGAATAGGCTTGTTTCCCCTTCTCAAGCTTCTTTAAAAGGGTATTACTTTACGTCCAAAGGAAATTTTGTTTCCATTAATACTGAAGTCAGAGCTTACAGAAGAGACAGCCTGAACATATGGGACATGTCCATATACCTTAAATAGGAGAATACTTCTAGCAGCTACAATTATCTAGGTCTTCCACAACTTTAAGCAGTAATAGAGAAAGAGCTCATTCTTCGGAGATTTAAACATTTGTTTCTTGCTTATCAGAACCAGCTATGGACAACTCTGCATGGCAGATCTGACAGCAGGTGTCTCTCTCATTCAGAAAGCAGTGGCAGAAAGCACTTGAAGTTGCTAAAAGCCACTGGAGTAAATATCCAAAGTGGCAAACACCACACAAAAAACCTGACAAATCCTCCCCAGCTAGAAGGCAACCACCAGATCCAGACATCTTGAACTAGACTAAATGAAAATACTGCAACATCTTGAATCTCTTCCCCCCGCTCAAAAAAAACCCCAAACAATTAATCTTTCAAATTTCTACCAGGAAATGAAATGGGTTTTTTCCAGGTCACCTTAATTCAAAGGTACCATAGAGTCCCATGGAAGCTGTTGTTTTGATGTTTCACACCTTTTTATTTCCTCAGTAGTAACTTCTCTGAGGCACCATAGTCTCCCTTCTGAACAAGCAGCCTGGCCACCATCACTTCTATCTGTAATGGTAGAATCAGTGTAAGAAGAAAGGAACGAGAGGTGATGTATACAAACATCCTCCTGACCAAAATTCGTGTGTTTAAGATGTCACAGTGCTTCAACATCCAAGCAGTTCAAAACAAAGTGTTTTGATTTAATTCAACAAATTACAAGTTTTTTAGTATTACCAAAGCAACTTCTCTTGCAAACATTATTAAGCTTGCTGTAGAAGACCAGAAGAAATTCTGACATTTCCCATTAAAATGCAGCTCTGGGTTTTGTTCCTCTTTCAGACAAAATAAGACTTAACTAATAAAAAAGAAAACAGAAATTCTGTGATGTATGATGCATTTTTTCCACAAACAAATCTCTTACATATTTATCTCCCACTCCATCAAAATTTTTTTTTTTCTAAAATGAGTTTTCTTCCATAGTTACTGTTACATGATTTTTTAGACTGGCTACCCCAAAAAAACCTTGACGCTTCCTGTACCCCTCCTGTTTCATCATGTTGGTATGTTTCCTGAGTTTGCTTCCCTAGTCCTTACAACTACAGCAGGTTCCCTTTTAAAGGCAATGCAGCAAACACACAAAACATCATATTCTACAGCTGGGCAGTTATCTGAACAACATTTATTAAAATCCTTCTTTAGTTGAGAGCTACAGAATATTTTTGAAAGACTAAGGAGTGTCAAAAGTTTTTCTAACTGAAGGCGTACCCTTGTAGCTAATTCCACTGCATGTGGTGTATGCAGAAGACACTTTCTGCCCTTCCTTGATCTTACATCCCATTCACTTCTAGGTGGAATCAACACAACTTTTGGAAAAACCAGGTTACATTTTCTCTCTCCCACACCACTAAAAAAACACTAAAACTATCACTATTTCACCCAACAACATGCTTGCACCCCATGCGCAGAAATGCATCATTCAGTCAGCGAGAATCTACTTGTTTGTGTCCAAACCAAGGGTTTGTCCTCGATTCAGCTAAAGAGCACAAGACTTCAAAGCAGCAAGACTGGAGTCAAAGACGACACTGTCTCCAGTGCCCATACACAGTACGCCAGCACTTACGGCACATTTTCTATCAGGATTTGTATTTGCATTTCTATCTGCACACAGTAAAGGAAAAGCAGCCTATGGCTATTAAAATGTACAGATGTTCTTATAAAGACAACAATTATTCAGAGGAGGGAAAGTAAAAAATAAAGTCTTAAATACATACAGAATTGCATGATTTAGTTTTGGCCTCCCTCCCCTTTTATTCTGATTTTTGGCATTTGGAACCTCAAAGTACTTCACCTTTTACTGCTCCACTGCTGTTACTGTTAGCAACAAAATAATTCTGACTCTATTTGTTAGCCCACAGCAGTCACCCTCCTTTGCAAATGATTAGACACATTGTTTTGTTCCGAATACCATCATCTTGGCTTCCATAGGACATCATTGTGTAAATTATGCCAGAAGTAAATAATGCATGAAATGTGAAATGTTGCCTATGCCAAAGCTGATCTAATGTTTCTTGGTGTGGAAAGAGACTTTAAGAAAAAGAAAGGATTAAAAAAAAAAAAAAAAGGTAAATTAATTTGAAAGGCTCAAGCCAAAAAAACACTTGAAATTTACAAACATAATAATAAAGTAATGCTACAGACATTTGCTATTGAAAGTAGAATTCAGCTTTATGAGTCATACCGGCATGAGCAAGCAGACACTATGGACCATGTTCAGACAGCCTGAATTCAAGCTCAGCCAAGTGTTTCCCATTAGCCAACTCTAAATTTTCAGTGCCACCAAGCCTGTGGGAATTATGAGGCCCAAATCCAGCATTTTAATATGGCCCAACCCAAAGAAGCATCTCCCCACCACTTCCTGACAGTGAAGGGGACCAACCCAGTCCTGCACTTTCAGACTGCACGACAAACTGGTGCAAGGGTAACATACTACAAACAACATTTGCAGCTTTTTTGGATGGGGGAAAGACTGCAGGGCAGAAGAAGAAAACACTGAAGATGTGCTCTGGCAGTCAAGCTATTGAAAGTTTCTTAAGACCCCTCTTTTTTCACAGGCTCCACGATGCTGTACACGGGCACTCGTGCAGCTCTGCTCAGCAATGTGTGCTCGTCGCAAAGGCCTGCATGGCCTGAACAGGTACCAGAGATGATTTAACAAGCAGCCACTGCATAACCCCGGGGTGGTTTTAAGCAGCTATTCCCAACCACAGAGCGACCAGGGCACATGTCAGAGCAGCATCTTCAGCACTTTTCTCCGAACGTACCACCCCATCTGAAACAACTGGCAGCGCCAGGTGTCTGAACTTCAGTGTTTGCAGGGCAGATTTTTGGGAAAAATAAGGTATTTAAAACAGTGCTTAAGTCCAAAGAGATAAGACCTTAATTTCATAATTATCTAAATGAAGACCTGTCTCGTTAGTTGGTCATCATTAAAACAAGATTCTTACTTTTTAAAAATAAATATGGTACCATTTTTGTTCTTACCACAAAGTAATAATTTAAAACATATTTGAGCAACCACATCAATATACATCTTAATTCTTATTTCATAAGAAATTTTCTTCATTATAATCTTTAATAAGAGACACACCTACTTGTGTGGGTACGTATGATATATGCAAAGCTAAATTTAGCTGAAAACTGGAATTAATTTAAAAATACACAGTCCTCATCTGCTAAAAAACCAAAAACTACACATTTCTTATATATACAAAGATTTGGAACTTTATTAACACGTGTTTTGTGTTTTAAACACTTTGATAAATGAAGTAAACATAATTTGCAGTTAATGATTTAGCTGATTATTTCTGGTCACTGTGTCCTACCAGACCACAAAACTAATGGATCTCATCCCACCACATCCTTCCACTTCACCATCATATCTAAATGGCAGGAATAAAAAATAAAAATAAAATTTAAAAAATAATGAAAAAAAAAAGTTATTCCAAACAGATTTCTCAATTTTATGCAGTGTCACCCAATAATGCTGCTGAATACAATGGATAAAGAAAATATTCCCTCTGTTCAGGAAGAGGGGATTACTATTTGCCCACAGTTGATTTTCTACTCCAGCAACCTTTTCTAGTTAATTATCCACTAACTCAGCTGTTAAACTGTTTGACTGTCTCAAAAGTTGAACTAGCACATATGGCTCATTAATGTTTTATTTTACCATACTTTTAACATGTTTAGATGTTAATACATCAAAGAATCTCACGTTACAAATATTATAGCAGATGTATTTCTCAGATTGTAGTATTTTAAATTTAAATAGGTCACTTATGCTGATTCCTTGTCAGAGAGATGCTTGTTCCATCTTTCATAAATCTATCTTGGCTAAATTTTTCAGCTCAGCTAAATTCATGTTTTCATACCATACCATTCCTCTTTCATGAGGGGTGTTTGAGCCAGATTCAGCCACTGAAGTGAATTGTGTTCAACACCTCCTTTGCAAAACAGACTGTGGCAACATCATCAATCTGTGTGTGAACATCACAATACTGACAGCAGATTGCTGTAGATACACGCATGACTAAAAGTTACACTCAATGGTTTGGTGAACCCCACTGCACTTACATAAGTACCATGAGAAAACCACTTACTGAAAACATAAAAATAAAAACCATTCTTTATTGTCCCTGCTTCAGACTGAAGCAACCTCTCATGAAGAAAGTTAACTCTTTTTCATCCCAATGGATCTTTTTCCTCCATCCCTTTTGTAGCAGTATTTTAAATCACTGGCACAGGAAAGCATTATTTTTGGGGGAAAATAAATAATTAATTGCCACTTGGCTGTTATGAGGGTTAATTACTAATGGCTGCAGGCCCTGACCAGGCTAATTCTGACCATCCCACTGGATGTCTGTGACAAGTGGGTCTAAGAGTCTCTGTCTTACACAGTGGATGATTTGTAGAACCATTCCTTCCAAGTGTGTTTCAAATCATACTGTATCTCAACACCGAGGCACTCAAAACTACTAATCTTGTAAGCAGTGACTATGAAGTGATAGTTTACATCATAAAAAATAGTTTAAAGATATACTAAGACCTCAGTTGTTTTTTGCTTTTTTATGGAACACATCACCAAGATTGCTCCAGGTTTTACCCTTTACCTTGTTACAATTTAGAAAAATTTTGAATAACAATACTACCATGGCTTTTACATCTGGGTTTTTCATTTTCCGACTTAAATAAACACAAGTTTGCTTGTGACTCTAGAAAGGCAACAACAGTTGTGGAGACTGTAGTCAGAAGTACTGATACTAAAATGTCAGTTTTCCTTTCTTCCTCTTGCTGCACCACTTACATGAGCTCTTACCACGCTTTTGTTTCTTCCTGACTCAAAGACATCAGGAGGATGCAACTTCTCTCTAACACCGCTTTTTGATGGACTTGCTGTTCAGTCAGCAAAATCACACCACCAGCATGAGCATAATTGTCAACAGCTGAAACAGAGTGAACTTTTTCTTTGTAAAGTAACATTGAGTCCATACTTTCCTCACTCAAACAGCTCAAATTGTAACTTTTCTGCCTGTCCGAGTCAAGACAGTCAGTTCCACTCCAGCTATCATGCAGGTAATAATTTATCCTCGTGGAATTAAGAAAAATAAATTATGGAAAGCCAATCCTTACTGGCATTTTTCCAAAGAAATATCAACTTAACCATTTTTTTTTTAGTCTGTTCACACTTCTGCTTTTTGAACACATAATACAGTTAAACTGTAGAGTTTGTAACTATAGAGACAAGGCACAATAAACACAAGTTAACTCACGAAGTCTGCGGAAGAAAAGCACGACCGTTTGTCTGTGTTCCCTATTCACACAGTGCTGGAAGGAGAGTCCCAGCTAAAAAATGCAGTGCCTGTACAGCTCCAGCATCACACAATTAGTACTTGTCATCCTTGGAGCTCAAAATAACACAGTGTGTTCATTTGCAGAGGAAAGAATGCATTTTCTTAAGAAAATTGGATCTCTGTGCTGATAGTGCCAAGTCCACAAATAAGATTAAGGTTTATAAAAGTAAGAATTAATGACACTGTCAGACAACCAAATGAAAATTAATCAAATAAGTCAGAAACTAATGAAAAGAAATAAGCATTTCAGTGTAGATCTTGAGTGCAATTCTGCTCCTCAGTTTCTAAAACAAAATATTCAGCAACAACAATAATGTCAACAAACAGCAAAACCAGCACAAGGTACCTCTGCTGATCAGAGGGCAGTGACTCCTGTAAAGCATTATTTTATCTGAAATCCCTGCAGACATCAGCCCATGGGTAGTTGGCAGCCACAACAAACACACCTGGGGTCACAGACTCGAGCAGCAGAGGTTGTATGTACTCGCTGGTGGCCAGCTTCAAAACAGGCTCACAAATCAACTGCCCCAAATGAGACAAGGCAAACCAGCCAATGTCAGGACCTGGCACAGCTGTCAGTGTGGAGTACTGACATCCCAATGCACTCAGGGAGTGTAATCCATCAGATCTTCCAAGGAATGGGCCTTGAGAGTTTGCCCCCAGAGAGCTTGCCCACGTGAACACACAAAGCTGTTTTTGTCATCCACGGATGGCCAACAGTGGTGCCTCCTGCCTTCCTCCCTTCCTCCCACACCTCTGCCTGCCTTTTCCCCTTGTTAGAAGTGTTACTGATATTGATCTATGTAACAAAGCATGCTGTGGGATCACCTTCACTTCAGCGATATTTTTGTGGCCTCAGTGAGTCCAAAAGATTTACTTTTCTCAATTTTTTTTTCTTTGGACTAATTCCGTTCTTTTCCCCTTTGTTAGGAGCATAAAACATAGAGAACACCATTTTAAACCTCATCAACACAGATGTATACATATAAATCCAGCTGACGTTGTTGAATTTCTTTTAATTCTGACAGTCTACATAAGTGCACGTTGCATGACTAGTCTGCTCCTTCTCCTTCAACATAAATACTGTAAAAAATAAAAATAAAAACAACCCTGGCACAGATCTTTCAGGCAAATAATTACAGACATTTTGCAGAGTTGCTTTAAAAGCCCCTGGTAAAAGATCTGCCACAGGCTTTGTGCAAGTCTAAATACAATCTTAATGGTTCTGTCTTTAACCACACAATATGTCTAGCCAAAGACTTTCAGTACACGGGGGAGGTATGATTATACAGTCCACAAAACCTATGCTGTTCTGTCCCTGTCATGCCCTTCTCCGTCCTGTGAAGTGTCTGACATTTTTAATTTTAGTGCTAACTTCAACCTTTTTCCCAGAACTGAAATAACTCTTGCTGAGTTCATTGCTCAATCCCGTCTGTAAGTAAAGAGAAATCAGTACAACCTCTGCTGTACCCTACTGCCCAGCAGAATTGCTGGCTTTAATGAGCCTGGGTGTAATGAATCTGTGTTCAATCACTTCATTCTTAGCAAGACCCAGGACTCTCGGGTGCACGCCATCTGCTCTGACTGACCCGACTGCTCTTGGATTTTTTCCATTTATTCCAGCATTTCCTCTTCTGGCACATGCTTTCGCATTCCCTACCTGCACTCTGTTACCTAGCCTCTTTCATCCACATGACTTCTTGGATTAAGCCAACTAACCCTTAAACCAAACCAAACCCTTGCCTGTTTGCTGTGTGAGGCACACATCACTGCTTTTCTCACAGGAACTGACATTCCCAACAGCACTACTCCATCTAGGATGCACCCAGTGACTTTTGTCGAGACAGAAAACCCTGCCATTTCAGGTAAGGGAATGGAAGGAGATTTCCTGTGGTGCTTGTGAGCATCATCCTGATGAGTAATAAATCTCAATCGAAGAATGTATAAGGAAAAGCTCCTTCTTTCGCAAAGATTTATCCCACTGATAACACAAGTACAACTGAAGACAACAGCACAGGTTTCAGACTGCCACAGGACTAAATGTCAGTTCTAGAAGCAACATGATTTGTAAAACCACTCCTCAATTAATGCCTTGAGAATAAAAAGCTGTCAATTGCACTTTGCGTACAAAACCATCCATAACTGCCTCTTGCTATAGCCCATGCAAGGGCCAGAGAATGATGTTAAGTAGCTTCTGGACTGTGCAGGCTCTGCTTATTAGAAATCCAAAATTGGTTTCCAAACCAAATCTCCCCATTTCTGACATGAATAAACTCAGCATGACCATTTCTCAGTTGGTCAGTAGGGATGCTGCCTGTATACGAAGCACTAATAGTGACAGATGGGGATTTTAAAATGCATTTAAAAGCCCCAAAAAACATTCATAGTCAACAATCATTTCAAGGAAAGTATGTTATCTTAACCCAAAAGAGTTATCTTGGCCTAAAATAGGTGTTCCCTGTACTAGCAGAATGTGTATACCATGAACCTCTGTACCTTGCTCCCATAACTGTTAGAAAGGTAGGATTTTTTAAAGTGAAAATACTAAATTTCATTTTTGGAATATAATAAGACATAACATCAGAAAAATACCTCAAACAACATTGTGGGATTTTCCCTATCAAAACATCCCCATTTGCAATTTACTTTTTTTTTTTACTCATTATATTAATTAATTTTTTCCTGAAGTCCCAGTAAATGTAAGAATATCTGACAGTGTTGGGTTCTGAGGACAGGCACACCAGCGGTAGAGCAGAATGCCACTGTGAGTAGTGTCCTATAAACAAGGAGGGAAGGGAAGGAAGGAGGAAGAGAAACAGACCCAGATCCCACAGGCCTTATTATCTGAATATTCCTGAAGCCAATTACGGGCTTGTTTGCCAGTAATGTTCTCCTTACAGCATAAATATACCTGGAAATAATCTAAAATAGTAAAAAAAAACCCCAGAACATTAAAACCAACCAACAAACAAATCCAAAACCAAAATCCCCCCAAAACAAAACCAAAATCAATACCTCACCATTTCCAGGCTTAAATCATACATTACCACCAAAATGACCCTGAAAACAAACTATGATAATAACACAATCATAAATTTCATAAGGTAAATTTCATTTACCTTAAATGATAGGGTAAGGAACTACATAGCGAAAATACGAGGTTTTTTCCATGCTTCTTTGAAAAAAAATTCAAGCAACTATTCAGATAAGCCTTCTTATTGGAAATTAAATGTCCTGTTCTTCCTCTTTGCAAAAAAAGGAAAGAGGAAGAACACCACTCTTGGTGCTGTATCTATGTGAAATCTCTAATTTCACCACTTGATCCACCTGCAAGACCAAGGTCACAGTGTGTCTCAATGTAAGGTAGTGATACAGTGCTTGGTAAGATTTTTGTTTTACTAATTTGGTAAAGAGCACAATTAAGAAGAAAAATATCCTTGAAACACCACAATTTTCGTTCAGAATCCCCTGTGCAATATAAATTTATATAACCTATTAAGAGATTATCTGTCAGCTATCAGGATAGCAGTAGAGTTCAGTACCCTCAGGCAGTGCCCAGGTACACGAGCTCCATTTCAATATAACTGTTTTCTGCTTGATAAGTAAAAGCTATAAAAGAACAAAATTCCTGAAAACAAAAGTTAAATTAATAAATAAATATACAAACAATCAGGAATATCCTATCTCTGTTCAGGAAGTATTAGGCAACTACAGTGTGTTAGTTAAATTACTAATCCACAGGTAGAAAAGACCACAAGCCCGGTTCTTCCCTGTTCCTGGAAACTGGCTGGCACAAGCCTTCTCCCACCCTGGAGAAGCTTTTCCTCAAAAAGCAGGAGGGCTCCGCCTCACAGCCTCTGTTGGGGACCACTTCTGGGGCTCTGCTGCTCTGGCAGGTGAGACCCTCGCACTTCGCACCTTGACGTATTCGCACTCAAGAACTGACATAAAACACTGCAACATCATTTTACCTACAGATTTTTTTTTCTCCCACTGAAACAACATTTAGGAAAAAACCCTCAGTGGTAAAGCAGGAATTTACCACATGGAACGTCCTTTCATACAACTGCCTTCATGACTTTTGGGGCCCTTTTGAGAAAGGCGACGGCACTACCGACCTGACAGGGGGAGCCCGCCCAGAGGCGCGGGGTGCACAGCGCTCTCGGGTGCCCAGCCCGGCACAGGGCGGCCAGAGGGGCACGGGCTGCCCCGCACTCACCGCACCCGGAGGGCAGAACCCCGGGGAGCTGCGCTCGGGCACTACCAGCGCCCGTCTGGAGGAGGCAAGCGGGCATGGAGCAGCCCCAGCACCGCCGCTGCCGGGCGCGACCGGCCCCGCTCCGCTCTGCCCCGCCGCGGACGGGGCTGTGGTTCGTCCCGGCCCCGCGGGCAGCGCAGGGGCACCGGCCCGCCCGCAGCCCCCAACTTGCCGGCGGAGGCAGCGCCAGCCCCTCTCCCGAAGGGC
>VZTX01028037.1:432175-498061 GCA_013400915.1 Pardalotus punctatus
GGTGAGCGCCGCGCCGGCTCCGCAGTGCCCCGGCCGCTGCCGCCGGCCCCGCCTCTGCCCTCCCCGCGGCCCCTCCGCTGCCAGCTCCCGCCTGCGCTCCCGGGCTTCCCGCTCCTGCCCCGCTGCGGGACGGCGCTCACGGCGCTCAGCAGCACGCGGGTTTTTCCCCAGATCGTAGAATCACAGAATGGCTTGGGTTGGAAGAGACCTTATAGAACATCTCGTTCCAACCCCCCTGCCATGGGCACGGACACCTCCCGCTAGAGCAGGTTGCTCAATGCCCCATCCAGCCTGGCCCTGAACACTGCCAGGGACGGGGCATCCCTCGCCAGTAGCGTTTTCAAAGTACCACCTGGTGCTGAACGTGCCACGTGGGCACCACAGAAAAGAAACGCCATAATTAGATACCCTGCAGTGAGTCCTAACCGATTAGCCACGAGGGTGTGAGAGAGAAGTATCTCACCATGTTCACTATAGTCTTTGCTTTAACGTGAAGGGCAAAGAGCCCCTTCTTCATGGAGATGAGATTCCTATTCAGCAGTGACACTGTAAATGTTCTCTTTACAGGTCGAGCAACACCCTAGAAGTCAGGCACGTCATGACAGAGATGGGAGGGCTGGGTACATCTCAGCCAGGAGGTTGTTTGTGTGTCTCATACTGTTTTTTGCAGCCTTTCTTCCCTTCAGCCTTCTTCTATTTGCCTGAAAGCAGTTCTTTGGGGGATTTCAGGGAATAAGCTAATCAGCCTGAAGGTGATCGTTGCAAATATCTGTGACCCACAGAAGAGTCAACAAGTTTTCACAGCAGCTGTGGTGCAGAGACATAGCCTGGCCCAGAAGAAATCAGACTACCTGCTCTTTGTTCTCAGTCCTGTACTGTTAGCAATGTCGGGCTAGCATTGTTATCTGTGTTCCTGAATGCAAAACATTTGAGAAGTTAATGTGGTTTAATTTTTATATGCTTCTTTACCCTTAATTCGGAAAAAAAAAAATATAAACCCCAAATGTAGAAATTTTACATAATACTTTTACTAGAAAATAGTTCCATTTATGGTCTATAAAGCCAAAACAACAACAAAAAATAATTATAGTTCATCACCTCTGTCCTTGTTAATGAAACACTGTTATCTCTTTTTTAAATCTTATTTTAAGCTACTTTATCATCTTCACACCAGGCATCTGTGCCTCCTTCTCACTTGCACAAAACATGCAAACTCTTAATTCCTCTAATCCAAAATTAAGATCTCTTCCTGCCTTCTCAATGTGTGGAATGCTGAATGGGTTGTTAGATGCTGTTATTAGCAGGTGAATAATTGATACTTGTGTTTAAGGATGGAGTGTTATGGAGAAATCTTTTCTCTTTTAGGGCAGAAGATTGTCATGGTATTTTCTCATTTTAAAACATATTGTTTTGAAGGAGGGCAAGACTATTTCAGCTACTGAATCTTGTAGCCCAGCTTAAAGTGACAAATAATTGTAGCAGCTCAAAAAAATTAAGTAAGTTCTCTTGAGAAGGCTCTGCAGAGCAGAGAGTGAATGACCCCTTGACTGCAAGATTCATCACCTGGAGAGTCCTAAGATGTCACTGGCCTTTTTCTGTATCTTCAGCCAGCTAAAGGTATTGCTCTGAGGAAATGGTGCCAGCCATGTGGAGAGGATGTAGGGCCATACCTAACTATTGCCATATTTAATTATATGACTCTCATGATAAAATGTCTTCAAACTAGCTTAAAGAAGAACAGCTGGCTTCCAGCTGAACTTGAACAGGAGAGATGTTATCAAGCAAAAGAAACCACCGTGAATAATTCGTGCTAATTGTGCATTTTCCTGTGCCTGAAGATGCTTGTTGGTAACTGACCAGCTCGATACTTGTAATGCTAATGTCTCATCACAAAAAATATGCCCTTTACCCACACTCCAGCAGACATCATTTGATCTTTGTTGATGTATTAGTCAATTCTTCAAAGTTTTTCTAAGGTGGACCCTGGCAGGAATATTTTGGAAACACACACTGTCCAGAACACAATAGTCTGTCTCACCAGCCACACCTCTTACTGCCAACACACACAGCTGCTTTTTTTTTTTTTTTCCTTTAGAGAATTTTCTCTTCTTCCTTGACCTTTAAAACTTGCATTCCTCCCTCCATACAGCCCACTCTCATCAGAAATGACACAGTGGCTGTGTTCACAACCCGTCTACTCCAGCGTTGTAATCTCCAACATGTTGTCTCCAAGACATGAAAGAAATGAAGCACCACAAGCTGGGGGAGGAGGCAGGGAAATCCATGCCTCCTATGTCAGCAAAGTAAGTGTGAGCCTATAGGCGTAACAGGTGTGAGCTGACCACCCCTATTCGCCTTTGGGGAATACAGGGGGTGCTCAGGTGTCTGCCTGTTCCCTGCAGGTGTTCTGCTCTCAGCAGTGCCAACCACACCGACTTACTCTGCTGCACCCACTGCTTACAGGGAGGTTTAATCCAGCCCATGTACCAAACCACTTTCTGTACAGTCCAGTGCGCCTTGTGCAATGACATTTACGGCCTTTGTGCACTTTAAAGTTCTTGCGAGGGTACATTAGTTCAGACTAAGAGGCACTTAATGATAACAAAAGCCATATAAATATCATAGGAAGAGAGATTCAACCTTCCTGTTTATATGGAAGTTGTGATGTCATTACAGGTTACAAAGCTTCCCTGTGACTAAGAAATGCTACATATCAGTCAACCCGAAGAATTCAAGTTTGTTTTTTTTTTTTTTTGCTGGAAAAAATAAAGTCAGTAATGTAAACTGAATTGAAATCTGACTTATCAAACTATGGCTTAGATCTGTGTGTGGTCCTCCTTCCCTCCCCACCCAACTAGCAATGCAGTTACTTACTCTGAAGTCAGCCAGCAGCAGTCCTGCAAACAATTGTGTGATCACATGTGGGAAGGAGACCAAGGTCGTAGTAAAAAAAACCCAAAAAACAAAATAAATACTACTTCCAAAGATGTGCTAATGGAAATAACAGTAATATGTATGATAGGTATATTTTTGTTCAGGATATAAATTGGTATAAATTGTCATGTAAAATATGACATAATATATAACCTCCAGCAAAAAATTCCTCCCAATATTTTAGTATTTAGGAGATCCTGGGAATTTTTATTTGAGGAGTACAACCAAACACTAGTCACTCAAATTCATGAGCTATTTCACCAGTCTTAGGGTTGAGATCATGTCAGGCTTGTCCAGGTCCAAAAAGCTGGAGATCTGGCTGGCAGCTACTTTCCATTGACAGTAGAAACACTCCACTTATCACTAAGTAAAGCCTTGGAAACACATGCAAATTGTTGGCTGGAAAACTGTGATTTAGCTTTTCCCAAACCAGCTCAAGTGAATCTCACCCATTGTTCCTCATAAGAATTCTTTTTATTTACTTTCTTTGCAAAATCAAAGAAGACTTTGATGACAAGCAACTGGTGGGGCATGTTTCCTGACCATGGTATCAGACATGCTTGGAATATAATTGAAAAGCTTGCTGTTTAGTGTATAGATTCAGCATGCAAATACTCCTACTCTTCTTTGCATTTTTGCTCACATGAAGATATCCCATTTCTACGAAAAAAAAGGAGAAATGCTTAATGAACTGTAAAATTTGATTCCCTGTTGTCCAGCTTGTTAACACCTTTAATGCATGAAAAACCTGAGAAATAGCAACTGTTTTCTATTCGGGCCAATTAATTGTTTTCAAAAATTAGATGGTATCATATGCTGCACATTGTGGAAGATGCAATTCCTGGCAGGTTGGGTTTTTTTTTCTGTAAGCAACTGAGTGCACCATTGAGAATTAGTGTTTGTGTCATAAAATATTTGACAACTATCCATCTATTGGTTGGGAGGAGAGGGGAGGGCAAGGGGAGAAGGAGGGAAGGAGGGAAAGAGGATCACACACAGATCTAATCCATACTTTCATAAGTCAAATTTCAATCCAGTTTACATAACTGACATTATTTTTTCTAGCAAACAATAAATACTTGAATTGTTTTGATTTACTGGTATGTAAAGTTTCTTGGTTCCAGGAAAGTTTTGTAACTTAAAACGATATCACAACTAGTTGTGTTTTGGGAGTCTTTTTATAAAGTCCTTTTATGAAGATTTATGTATGTAGTGTGAGATTTAGTGGCGGAAGGCAAAGCCCATGCACACATCTTTGTAAGAGCAAAGGCAAAAAAAGTACACTGCTTTTTAGGTAACTTTCCAGGAAAGTACAGCCTCATTTCCATTGACTACCATCACAGTGCCTCCAGTTTCTTTTAAAATAATAGCTTCATGTGAAATTGAAAAACAATTTAGGTGCATGTTTGTTTTTCTTTTAGTTTTGAAATGTTACCCACTTACTTTTGTATTCTACAGATGCAAAAGGTCACTCAACAAACCAAGCACTAGAACATGTTGTTCCTCTATCATTTGTTCTTTAGCTTAGGAAATTCACAAAGCCTTCAGCAACTATTCAAACACCAGGTTTCAACCAGAACCCACTAAAACTTACTGTATTGTAGGGTGATGATTCCTAAAGGTCGTATTATCAGACACGTGAAAGCCTGAACCAAGAAACGCTGCTGGGGAAAATCTACATGATCCTGGAAGTCCCACACAGAAAAAAAAAAATTTAAAAATAAGTAAGTAAATAAAATAAAAGAGGGGCTTACGATTGTCTTCTCCCACAGACACAAGTTAAAACGTAGAACTTGCAATATATCTTGCAAGTTAAATCTATTCTCATGGAAAAGGAGAGAAACACATGTTAAGCAGAAGGGACTATTATAAGAGCACAGATGATAATTAAAGAAAATTTCTTCGTGCTTTGTAAGGCATATATATACACCATTGCTTGTTTCTTTTAACTATCTGTTACTGGTAACCATACTCTTAAGTGAGAAATAATCACAGAAAGGCACAGAGACATTAATCACTACAATGAAGTCATTAATACAAAGCAAAATGCTTATTTTCCATTTGAAGAAATATCAAGTAAAAAGTCACTGTACTTTCACTCATCTGTGTGTCCTGCAGCTAATTTGCCTCTCAAAAGTTTTGCCTTCAGACTTGGAAACAACTTCTAATAAGTGTTCAGTTATGAGATAAACTCTTGACCACAAAGGGCTTTCAGTGCTGCTACTGCAGTCTCAAGTTTCCTATGTAGTTTTGACCTAAATAAGTTCCCTTTTGGGCAGATAGTATGCCCTTGCTGCTTTCCTGGTTACATTTGAACATAGCAAGTGGTCCACCTTGTCCTCTAGTTAATTCATGAATGCAATATAAACCTCAAACAAATCAGCTGCCATTCACTCTGGCTTCTGCTGTTAGTACAGACAGTGGAGATAAACCAATAAAAAATTCTTTTTAAAACTCATTTTCCCAGTCGAAAACCAGGTACAACAATGCCATTGCAGCTGCAGAAAGTATCATGGCAGTCACTTTCAGCAGGAGCATGCACTGTACTGTAAAGCTTGTAACCTGCACATGACAAAGCTTTTCATTCAGCATCAGCCCGAGAAGGGCTGTACTGTCACTGCGTGGCTCTTTATGCAAAAGGCACTGTAACAGCATCCAGTCCTGTAATGTGATAGCAACCTCCACCTCTCAAATCCCACATGCAAAGATGGACAAAAACACAGCAGGTTCATATTCCCCAGCAGCCAGAGCTGCATCTCCCTCTCCCACAGCACCATGCTCTGAGCTCGCTACCTCCTCACAGCCTCTCACAAAGTGGGGTTTGTCGGAGCTGGGCAGCTGTGCCTGGTGCAGGGCAGTGGGGCAGGGCTCGAGAGCATGGACGGGCTGGTGGAACAGCTCCGAGATGTGGCAGCCACAGCCTGGAGGCACAGCCACTCTGACACCGTCATGTGGGAACCTCCTTTCCCTTCTCCCACCCCTCTAAGTTCTCAACAGATATTGTTTCCAAAGACAAGAAACCTGAGAGACCTGAGTGGTGTTAGTTTGGATCAGGCTTTGTTTCTCAGCAGCACAGGAGAAGGTCTCATTTTCTAGTAAAGCCCTCTGATAGCAGGGACAGCCTCAGACAATCAGAGCCCCTGAGGCCACAAACAGGAGATACACAGGAAAAATAAAACAGACCATAGATTGCTATGGTCTGCCAGCCCAAACATCGCCAGCCTGTGTGTGGTCAGCAGGCAGCAAGGAGGGGAGGGTAGCACAGCGGTAATTCATTGCCTCTCTCTCATGTAGAAGGCAGAGCTGCAGAGTTGAACACGAGATGTCCCACAGCTTGACCTGGGCCACAGTGAAGACAGAACATGAGTGGTTTATGGTATGGTCCCAGGTCCCAGCTTTTCCCTGGGAGCCTCTTGCAGCATAAAGCAAGATGCTCTCCCTAGATCCCTCTTCAAGCTATCTTTCCTGTTTGCAGACTCCAGGAGGGAACAGGGCTGGCTGACCCACTCCTCAGAGTACTGCCAGCTTGCTTCCTCACTCTGGCCCAGCTTCACCAAAGGTGTTCTTCATTTACAGCAATGTGAGAAAAGAAATGGGTTCTATTCTTTGCAACTCAATATGTTTAAAGTCCTTCACAGATTTGATATTGAGGTATCTAAAGCCAGAATTTAAAATAGGAATAGAATCAGGCCTAAAATAAAGGCTAGTCTGCACATATATACTTTTTGTGTTATTGAGCCAATATCATGTCAATTACTGTAAAAAAATGTTATATTTTTAGTTACATGTGTTCTTATTGCCAGTATTTGACTGGCAAAGACTAAATATTGTTAGATTCTACTTGCTTTGACATTTATATACATCTGCCATTTTTTCAGTGTAAGAATTCCAGGCAGTTGTCAGCTGACATATTATTATTCAGTACAGAGATGAGATATTAAATCTCATCATGGTGAAGAAAGGTGTCTGCAAGAAAGATAAATTGGTCTTGTGACTGAGGAGTGTATCTTAGTGAGACTCAGAAGTGTGGTACTGCTCCTACCTCTGCTACATTTGCTGTGCAACCCTGCAGACATTATTTAGCAGTAGTACAAAGAAAACATTTTCCAGTCATAGTGCAGTCTTGTGAGATACAGGCAATCTCCTGTGAGATACAGGCAATTTCTTGTGAGATTGTTGGGCATTGAGATGTTCTGAAAGGGTGAAGGGGAGCAAATTTAAAAAAAAAAAAAAAGAAAGACATCTCTGCATAGGCCAAGTTTAAGTTCTCTCCACTGGTGCAACCTGTCTCCTGTTTGAGCACAGCACTGAAGAGCTCAGGTTTGCATGCATGGATCTGCCTGGACATATCCTCTGTCTCTCCCTGTGCCTGCATGGATCTGCCTGGACATATCCTGTGTCTCCCCCTGTCACACAGCACTGAAGGAGAAAGCAATAGATGCAGCCTTTCCTGTTTACTACTCTGGGTGTGGTACATCAATTGCTCTTGGCCCTAGTATTAGAAAAACAATTGGAATTGAGTCACGGGATGTGCAGCTACTCTCTCATGCTTGGTCAGTTAGATGTTTACAAATCTTTCCTACAATACCATTCCAATTCTGCTCATAGCTGATCTTTCAGTCCCTCCTGTTCAGGTGCAGGAACACTGCAGTGAAACTCAGGATTAGTCTGTCCTGAAAAAGGACAGCTAGAGACAAAAGGTTTTACAAAAGATTGCCATTCCACATTAAAACTTCCAGGGATGTCTGGTGGTTTTGCTTTTGCATATCAAGCTATTAAAATTGTCCATGTTTGTTGCCTTGTGGAAATCTCATATGATCTGCTGAAGCCACAGGTGATGCATTTCAAAGTAGGTTGGCTCAAAAGCAGAGCCCTTGCTCCTGGAATCCCTGGGTTTGTAGTGAATACGTACTGTCTTTCCTAGCAAGCAGACAAGCATTTTTGAACAGTTGTATTTCTGAACACTGTTGTACTTTGCACTTAGTTTAAATAATAAACATTTGGCAAGTATTGACTTCTCTACAATGATGGATATGTTAACGGAAGAACATTTCCAATGTGTTGGTTATAATTTAATGAGCATACTTGCAGTGTAGTTGATTTGAAAGAGTAAGAATTGTTCAGATATTCTGGTTTTGGTTTTTTAGGGGGTTATCTTCTTTTAGTTGGTCGATTTGGGTTGGGGGGGAGGGTTATTGGGTGTTTTCGCAATTTTTTTTGGTGTTTCAAGGTAAATAAGATACACTTCTATGAAATATATGTCCTAATATAGTTACAGAAGAATCTCCTCATTTCTAGAAAAGCTTATGCTGTCAATGTCATATTTATTAACTTGCAATGTTGGGATAAAGCAATATGAATAGTTTGACAAAGTATGAATATCTACAGTCAAAAGCCGAGTATGGGATTGGGGAGGGGGAGGAAAAGGTAACTGTGCTTTGTAGCATTACTGAGTTTTTCTTGTGCTAACTCCTGGTACTTAAACACAGTCAGGTAATCCTGTACCCTGAGGGCAAGATCTTTTTGTACTTGCTTATCTTTAAGAACCATGAAAGAATACTGAATTTACACAGGGCTACACAGCTGCTAAGTTAAGCATGTGCTATTAATGGTGTAAAAGTTTACTATAAGATAGATAGTGCTGTAATAGATTCGTAATAAATGTGCATGTCAGATGAGGCCCGATCTCAATATGATTTTCTATTTTAGTGAATTGTCATTGAGGCTTTCATGGAACAGTGCATCCTGAGCAGGCATATAAATGACAAGTCATCATCTAAAAAGTCAAACAACTTTTCCAGTTATAAGAAATGCCATAGAAAGAAAATTAAATACAAACAAAAGGGAAAGCTAAAAAGAATAACTAAGCAGGATGATTGGGTATGAGTTTTGCAAAATGTAAAAAAATTCAGAAAATGTGTAGGAATTAAAAAAATATATAGGCAATAATCATCTTTGATAAACTTGTCTTATAGACAGGTATATTTCTTCTAAGATATCCACAGGAAAAACATTTTAGCAAGGAGTGCAAAGATGATGGCATTGCAGGGTAATATCTGAGA
Source organism: Pardalotus punctatus (assembly GCA_013400915.1). NCBI lineage: Eukaryota > Metazoa > Chordata > Aves > Passeriformes > Pardalotidae > Pardalotus > Pardalotus punctatus. Next base: position 441,172 of record VZTX01028037.1, read on the forward strand.
TGCTTGAAATTTGCAATAGAAAACCAGTCTTTCTGGGACATTCAGTGAACAGATGTTCAGAGAGTCTGCTGCTCGGAGTAGTTACAAATCAAAACCGTGTGAGAAATATTATAGCTGCTGAAGTCTGCAAGAAGGACACATTCTCCTTCATGGATTTTTTTTATGTCAGCTCTAGTAATCTATGATCCTGTAGATTCAGAAAAATCCTATTATCTTATCCTGAGAAAACTCAGCAGAGATATGAAAATGGAAAGTAATTTAGTTATCAGCATTCCTAGTATAAAAAAAAAATCAAATCAAACCAACCCACCTCCCAAAAACCCAAGAATTTTGAGAAGAAAAATTTCTGAAGTGTGATTTTCCTGCATTTCTCTCTTTTCTGGATACTTGGGTACCCCCAGACTTCCCCAGCAGGAGCAATAATTTTGGTCTCTCTCTACCTTCACAATATTGGCAGAAAGCTTTAATCAAAAAGGTTGTTCTCTTCTTGAAGATGTCAGCATTAGGTTTTATTTGCTGGAGTCACTCAAGGCAGCACACAGCAATCTCACAACATTATTGAAACACTTTTTTCTTCCTTTGCAGAACTTTCAGGGTTTTCTCTTTGCTTTCTGCAGTCCAGTGGTTACTGATGGAAAAAAATCAGCTTCTTGATCCCTCTTTCCTTTCCTGAAGTTCTGTCCTGGGCAGATGTGTATTGCTCAAATTCAAAAAGCTCTTGCTTGTAGCTTCTCTGGATCATCTGTGAAATTCAGGATTCTATACTGTAGGGAGAAAAAGCACTATAGCTGCCACAGCAGCTATTAGCCAAACCCTGTATTATCAATTAAATTAAAACTGAGAAAAATCTTCATGCTCAGGAGGAAGAAAGTAGCATCCAGTTGGCAAGGCAGCTATATTAAATCAGATACCAATCTCAGCAGAACCAGAATTAATTAGGAGCAATTGAATTCTACTTCCACACTGAAGAGAGTAATTTTTTTATGAATATATATTTTCTTATCTTTATGTTTGAACCTTTAAGATTATGATCACATTTTTAAATGTTATTTTGGTTTGATAACTGAAAACTATATCTGATGATAGATGTCATTGTATTAGGATTGTTCTAGATAAAACATCTTTCAAAAAAATAAATATTGAGATTAAGAAATAAAGTGTCCCACCACTGGGAAACGTCACAAGCAAGAAGACTACACAATATTATTTCTGGCCTTTTATGGACACAGAGGCTGAAAAGTAAAAGGTAAAATAAATTCCTTAATTTTCAGCCATATTTGCTAAATAGTGATGGCATATACCAGATTATTTGCAATTTGGTAGATGTGGCCTTACTCTGTAAAAATATGCATAGGCACAGATATATGCAGTCTGGTCTGACTTCTAAGGGTATAGTGATTTTTTAACCATATTTCTAAAAACGGCTTACTTCGACAGTACTAAAATATCACCAAGAAAAAAATTATCTTTTCTTTTGCAACACTTTTGCACATCTGTGCAAATTTAAATAACTATGTAGCCAATGAGGCAAGAATAAGGACCACAGTTGCTGCAGGGAATTCTGCTCTGTAATTGAATCAGCCCATGTGGATCTCAGCTCTGAAATCAGATGAAATGCAGATTGTTGTGTTTATGTATGGCCGTGCTGATTATATTGATTTCCTCATGAGTAAAGATACCTATCAACACACTGCACTAATGACAGGGCTGGTCTGTAACATAATTCCTCGCAGTAAAGAACAGTCATATGTTAAAAGAAAGGGGAATACAGAGGGGAAAAAAGCTCAGCTGCTTCCTTTTTTCCAATATTGCTCAAGATATTAATTGCAGAACATAAAGCACCTAAAAATATCTGATTATTGATTTCCTCACAGTGCTGATGTTATCAGTTATGCTCGTTTCTCTCCAGTGTATCTTTTTGCCCAGTTCTGTTGGTCTTTTACTTCTGCCACTTAATAGCAAAAGCTGAGGATGTTACTGCCTCCCAGTAATAGTTGGTAAACAGATGCTTTTCAAAGCAACAGCTGCTCTTACACAAAAAACTTTAATTTTCTTTTACAATTTTACAATGAGATGAAGCAGCTGGAATACTTTGGATACAAAGGACCTCATGAATAATTCACTTGACACCTTTATACTGAAGTATGGATGTCTTCATTAAATAAAATTGCCTCCTGTCAAGGGCAGCAAGAGGGTTTTGGGAGGAAGGCAAAGTTGTTTCCATTTGAGACCCCAGAGAATGATGGCAGCAAGGTGAAATTTAATGTCAGTATAATTTTCTAAAGTTCTTCTTTATCATTACGCTTTAAATAATTTCAATATAAAAACCACTTGGGTTCAATACTCTGGAAAAAAATGCAAAGTAAAAAAATTCAGCAGGTATGTAGATTACAAATGCTTGTGGCCAGTGAAAAAGAACAAATTATGCCTTTTACACATATGGCTAAAATTCCATTCTGCAGCATACAAGGTATTTTATCCATTTTTTAGTATGAGGTGGTACTGGACACGTTCCTGAGTGCTCCTGAGGGGTGCCTGGGGTTCCTCCCAGAGCTGGCTCAGCAGACCCAGTGTCCCAGGGTGGTTCCGCAGCTTATCTGTGGGTTGCAAGCACCTGCTGGAGCATGGTTTTGTTAGGATCCAGCCAGATCCTTGGCATTCTTCCCCACACACACACCCGAGGCAGAGAATAAACTGCAGGCACTTAACATCCTTGTGCTGTCTCACTGGCAGCATCATAAGAGATGCCACTTTGGTTAATTGCTGCAGAACAGGAGTGCCAGTTTGGCTCTGGCTAGCACAGGATGTGGATGGAAGTGTGGAGTCTTTCTTTGGAGGTAGAGAAGGCTGCAGGGATCTGAAGCAAGGTAAGAGCCTGCAGCTCTCCTCCAAAATACCTGTCTGCTCACATCCAGTAACGTCTCAGCTTTCAAGCAAGCCCCTAAAGCTCATATAGCATGTAAATGTTACTGTTGGCAGGTGTGAGGGAGCACGCAAATGTCTTAATTGGGTAGTAAATGTTGTATTTAATAAAATGCACAGACAGAAAAGCTAGGACAGGGCTTACAGCAAAGAAGACCCTGAATTACCAGCAGAAGAGGCACAGATTTTCAGTCGGGGTGTCTCAAGAGGGAGATATATGGAAGAAGTCATATCAAGGTATTTAAAATATTTTGGGGAGCTGTTCTAGAAATAACAGTGAACTACCTCCTCCCAACCAGGGAACCTGCAAATGAGTCTGGAGTAAAACAGTGAGAATCTGCAGGCTAGATCTTCAGGGGGATTCCATGTGTGCACAACTTCTACTACAGAATTAGGAATTTTTGTTAATGTTGTATTACTCACTAGCAAAGTTGAATATACTAATGTAGAAAAGGGCATTGTTATTCCACATATCATTTGAGAATAATCTTGTGTCAGTAGAGTCCCCTGGGCAGAGGATGTAAAATCCATGTCAACAACTACTTTCTGATTTCCAGTCACCCTTGATGTACATGTAGAGACCTTAACCACTAGAAGTACTGAGGATGTGTCCATACTGCAGTCAGTGTGTGACTGCAGCCTGCAGGGACACTCCAGAGTGGATTTATGGGCAGATGGCTTGGAGAAAGATACTGAAACATCTCAGTGTGGCCAGCCACAAATGCTTACCTGGATTCTTAAATGGACTTTGGAGCCTTTAGTGACCCACGTGTATCGTCTCCTATAACCTCTTTAGCTAGTCTCAAGCTACCTTCAGTACATCTACTGAGGTTATACCTCTGTCTTTGCCCAAGGGTAGAGATGCTGTGAGCTCTGAGACCTGACCATGATCCCACAGCTGGTGAAGGAAAGGTGAATAGTCTGACTATAGCATCACTAAAATCTCATACTAAATATTTTTTCACATTTCCACCCTCGATGGTGTGTACTTGTGAATATTGCAAATACCTGCAGCCTTCTGGACAAAACTTCTGTATTAAAAAGAGAAATCTACTGTCTACCCCAGCTAGATACAAGAAGCAGAGTTGATCCCACTGGGAAGCTTTTGACCAGCTTTAATGAGAGCTATTCTACTTGCAGGTACTTTTTGATGACTGTGCATCATTGTTATTTTGAGTCAGCCTGAGTTTGGTGCACTGTAAAGAATTTTGCTCACAGTGATTCAGCTGCAGTGCTGTTAGCAGCATTAGCATGGACAGTGCTGCCAGCAGAAACCTCAGGAGCAAGAATAACTGGCATGATACTGAGAGCAATACAAAGCTGTTGACAAATACAGTTCTTAGTACCACTGACTGCGCTAAGAAAGGATGGAAAGCCTCCTGCAGTTTGCTTGGTACAAGCACAAGTGCAAAGTCATTCCTTGGGCTTTCAGATTGTCTGGCTGAACCAAGGAACACTATGGGAGGCTGCTGAGTGGTGCTGTCTGGCTATGATCCCATGCTAAAAATACAGTGGAAGATAACTGCTAGTCTTTTCAGAGTTTTCCTCCTCAGTTTTCTGTGGCTTTTATGCTGTGTATATACAGTGCTGAATGGGAAACAGAGCACCTCATTTTTTCACTGAACCTCAAAGCTGCTTTGGTCTGGTACCTTTTTTGCTCCTAGCTACATTTCTGTGAAGATGTTTCATGGCCCTAGCATGCTACCAATTACAATTTTCTAAATCCTAGGGAGGACTTTATGCATTCTTTTACCTCTCATTGAGGACAATTGACAATTTATGGGACAAAAACATAACACCTGTCAAATTTTAGAATCGGTGAACTTCTAGCCCTTCATTCTTCATGCAGATTTTCTAACTCAGTATTTTGAAAGCTGCATTTCAAAGCAAAAATCAAATAGTATCTCCTTTTCCATATGGTGGAAAAGCGAAACTTTTCCCTGAACTATCTTGTGAATGACTAATGGCCACACTTCTGGAACAGATGTAAGTGAGCATCGTATCTATTCTGAACCCTCTTATCAGCAATTCCAAGGGGTTTGTAAAGGATGACAAAAAGCTGTGGTACAGAAATTACTGTGATGGCAGATTAGAATTCCAAGGCTTGTGTGCTTTTTCATTTCAGAAACAGTTGTAGTGATTTAAGATGCTGCCAGTCCTCACTCTCCTCACTGCCCAGACCCAGTTACATTTTCCAAACGTCTTACAAGTAATGTTTATGTGATTCTAAGCCAATATCCTATGACATATAGAAGCTCAGCATCCACTGCCTCTCACAGTAATTTGGGTTCTGTTACTAAACCACTAAATTTCACAACAAACTGGTTCAAGGACCATTTTGCTTTACTGATTCCACAAGTGAGGACACAGAAAATGTGGCTGTATTCACCTCTGGCAGGACAACAACAAAGAGTTGGTCCATAACAATTTATATTGTTGCAGCTATTTCTTTACTGAATGTGTATCTAAGATCTAAGCTACAATTTTACAAAACCAAGGCAATAAATGCAGAGTTAAACTCTGCAGCTGATCACCAAGTTAGTTACTGCACAAACGCTTTTTAAGTGCTGTGTAATTTTAGTGACTACTGATTGCAAGCCACTTAAATAAATCCAACAAAATAAACCAAACCTTTCTAAGAGTCATAAAAGAAAAACTATTCCCTTTGGCTCCAAAGTCCTTCATTACTTGGCTAGATGCATTTGTTGAGACAGAACTCCACTAAACTGATTCAAGCCAGGATAAAAAATTCCATATTCCAGATGACAAAATATTTTCCATCAGGCTATCCTTCAGAGGTAAATCTCTCATATTGGCAATTCCTGTCTTGCGGCTAAAATTTATTGCAATTTGAACTGAATACTCTTTATTTTCAGAGACAATGAATGTCAGTTTGAAATGGTCAATAACATGTAATAACTGAAAAAGTGTCAAACCCTAGTGTGCCTAATGTTAGGAGAAAATAATGAAGTATAGATTTTAAAAGGTCACTATCAAAATTTCATCATGTGCACTAAAAATTGAGAACTTGGGAAAATGTATAAAAGGTTCAATTTTATTCTGCAGCTGCCCTGACAAACCACATCTGCACCCCTGAATAGATGCAGCAAGAAGAAACAGCTTAGAATATGTATTTGCAATGTTTACATTAGTCATCAATAAAATGTTTTTGTACCCTAAGTGAGCTGCTGAAAGAACTGAGTTCAAAGACTTGATCTGGGGGGAGAGGGGAAGTTCAGTTTTGGCAATAAGAAGTATTACTTCTTCATATAAGCTTTGTATCTTCGTATAAGCTGTGAAACATTCATCCACCTTCTTCTTTGGGATATTGGGAGGAACACTGGTTAGAAAGCAGTAGTGGCCTCGAGTCAAAGGCAAGTATCCAGGCATGCAAAAAGATGTTCAGTTGACTTAACTGCAGAGTGATAATCAGTTACACTCAAATGATGTCCCTTGCGGTAATGCACTTGAGAGCAAATCTGGCATGCAGCTCAAGTTTTCTGAGGCCATAGCCTCAGATCCTCAGTCAAGTATGCTCAGATGTATTGCAACTTTCTTTACAGCAGAAGGTGGAAAAACTTTTTTTTGGCCATTACAGTGTGTAAAGTTTTTTTTTTTTCTAGAATCGGTCTGGATGGAAATCCACAACAGCACTGGAAAAAACAACAGAGCAAAGCAGCAAAGCTGCAGCACAGTGGAAGAGCCATTCTTATCACAGCATTGAGACAGATCATAGTCATAAAAATATATGAAACAAAGAAGCAAACAGAACAGGTAACAATCTTGTTGAATATTTATGGCGGATAAAATAAACAAGGTTGTTCAGAAAAAATATTGTCCCACAATAACAGCTGATGTCTAGAGAGTTTAAAAACCTGTCCAAACTCATTTGTTACCACCAATGAAGAGGAACCCAAGAGATGCAGTGAGGATCTGAAAGCTATTTGTTATTGACTTCCATGACATACAGGTGATCCTGGCAAAACTAGTCAGGCATGCATGTGTCTTAGTGCTTGCAAGTATGTGGGCATGAGCATGTGAGTGGGTAGAATCAATTTGCTTAGGGAATTGTAAATTAAAATCACATTCTGCCTGCCTAAGGTCTTGTACTCTGTTACACTAACGACCTACAAAGACTGTGTATCTCCAGTTGTGTAATACTTTGCTGCGGACTTGCTGTTGTTTTGAGCTGAATGGATCAGAAATTCTAATTCTGTTCTCACAACGCTTCCTTCAGCAATTTCAAGTTTGGGTAATTGTGGGCAAATGGAATTTTCCAATATATTTAGCAAGTCAAACCTAGTTAATGGTTTTGAAAGTGAAATTGGACAATTTTGGGTGGAAATGTATGGCATGATTGCTTATGCAGAGAAAGAGCTGGCTCTGGGTAACCCTGTTAAACTCTTGCAAATCGATATCCTGAATTGGTGTGTTCAGTGCTGATGATATTATCATACAGCTGTGTAAAGCAAAATGGCCCAGAAATTATATCACAGTTCATCCTTCGGCAAATAAACAGGACATCACAAGAAACTGCATGTTTTAACTATGAGAGATGTGTTTTTTCCACATCCCTTTGCTTGTTCTTTCCATATCTCCTTCACTTTGGGGAGAAAATAACAATTTTGGTGGAAAGCAATGTGCACAGAGGCACAAACCCAGATACTCCTCAGGTTCAAAAAAATCTAGAAATGTAGCCAATAGCCCACTTGCACAGAACTCCACAGCACTTGCTGATGTAAGGCTTATTAGACACAGCTTCACCCAGCTGATGGCACAGATATATAGTGCTTCTAGCCCTCACTTTCCCATGAGAAAATTAGTTTGCAGAATGCTGTAAGCCCTCTACATATTTCAGCATTACTCTATGCAATAAACTAAGTGTTAGTTGCTATGCAGTATATTTATTAATTTTCATGGAGTCTCTTATTTTGCTTTTCTCTTAGCTAGGCAGCAACACCTGAGCCAAAGAAGGTTTGTTTTTTGTCCTCTTTTAACACAAGTTCCTCTGCTAGTAAGAATTTCTGAAGTGATCAAACATGATCCTGTTAGCAGAAAGGGTAAAAGACCCATTGGTTGTCTGTGTCCTATGCTGAAAGATGACCAGGAAGGCATTATCAAGGTCTTGCTGCATTCTAAACACAAATAAATGAGAATCCTGAATAATACTTTGACCTCCTGTATGGCACCAACTCCCAAACCAGCTCTGTTACTCAACACTTTCAGGATTTCATTGGCAGCAGCTGATTGCTCACTTTCCTCTGAGACAGTAGCTACTTTGGCACTTCTTCAGGTTTCCTGTAAGCTGCTGTTATACCAGAAAAAAGAGGGGCAAGCTGATGTCTGAAAAGAAAGCAGGCATCATGGCATATTATTACATGCTGCCTTACCCCACTCAGAACAGGTCTTTACACAGATTTAATTTTGTATTGCTATGTGAACAACACACAAATGCCATTATCAGTTACTTAAAAATATACTACTTAAATACAATGTGTTTTGAGGTTTCTATTATATTAAAATAGCTTTGTTGTCTTCATGGCACACTTTTGAGTCTTAAGAATGAATTAAAAGTGTGACCTGACTCTTGTAACAAGGGCTTTAGTATTCTTTTATCCCTTCTTAGGAGGAGGCTTTTGTGCTTTCAATTTTGGCATTACTTTTTTTCCCCCTTGTTACTAAATGCCCATGTTGCTACTTATTTGTATTGTATTACAAAAGCTTTGTTGAATAAATGAGCCTGGGATTTGTGGTGAAAGGGGGGGGGAATTTATTGCCCTTAATTCTTGTAGCAGTTCAGTCCCAATGAAGCGGATTCATCTGAGACCACCCTCTCTGACCACCATCTCCTATATATATAAGCCGGAAGAGACACAAATGCCTCACAACAGGAGAGGCTGTGGGTAGCTGTACCAGTCCAAGGAAAAGTCTGAGGGAAGAACCAGGTTTCACCTCTCTGGGGCCCTCCTTTTCCCTGTGGTTGATTGTGAGAATGTGCTACATTACCCCTTAACAACCTGTGGTAAATTCTTTCCTCCCCTTTCTCTAAGTGTATGGAGACTGGGGAATGTTTCCACATTTCGGCCCACCACCTCAACTCTTTGTGTTCCACATGTTACCAGTTCTGAACTCTTCTGTGGGATCTGAAAGTGTGCTAGGCCTTAATAAAACACATACAAGATCAACAGTATACTGCCCCTAGATATTTCCACTGCGGAGCCAAGTAAGTGGAGAGAAGAGACTGATGAATGACTCCATGGCCACACATGGGAAAGAGGGAAAAGTGTTTCCAAATGTTCTGTTAAAACCTGTAGCATATTTTTTAAAACTCTCACATTTCAAGTCAAAATCCCCTGAGACAGAATTTCTGACCTTCACTATCTTATGTGTTTCCATATGCACCACTGCCAAAATGCTGAGTAGGCATTTGAGACTTACCTTCAGTACATCATTTTAGCTTACAGGACGCTTACTGTGAATCCAGAAACTTTGTTCTGAAAGAGGTGGAATTTCACAGCAAATACTAAGCAGAGCATATAATGCTACCTAAGCAAATGCCACTGAAGCATTACAGATGATCAGATATCAACATGTTCAAGAAATATAAGTGAAGAGCACTTGAAAGTCGACCAAAAAGCTGTACTCCTTTCAACAACAGATATCAAAGAAACAAGGTGCTTTATGTCTAACACTAGCAAATAGTACCATGGAATAGGAGTGGATCTGTAGAGTAAAACAATTGTTTTTGAGGACCTTGATGCCATGCTAAATATATTTGGTGGGGGTGTAATTATTTTAGATTCTCTTTTGTCTGGTTCTGTACATCTGACCCTCTCATTGGCAGGTGGAACACATTTCTGATTTAGTTTCTCTCAAGAAGGATCCAGTGACCAGTGCTCTATGACCAGTCTGCAGTGTAAAACAAAGTGCGCTATGTGGGGACAACCACAAGGTTTGCTTCAAAGTTCACTCCCGGTCCAAACTAAAATGTTAATGTTAACCCCAGAAGACTTGTAGTCAGGGTTCTGAAACAACTCCTTTGGGAGCCAACCAAATTTAAAAAAGAAAAAACAAAAAACAGAAAAAAGTCTGTGTTATCTGAAAAGTTATCTATCCTTTTTTTCCTACTTGCTTGTTTCACCCAGGCATAACTCTCCCTTAAGTACTCACAAAGTCGCATTGTGTCTCTTTCAAATTCAAATTTCAATCCCGTTTCTATATTTTCTTTGCTGCCAGGGAGGTTGCAACCATGAGAGCTGCTTATTTTGCTCACCAATAATTGCCACCTTGCACAGCCCTGTCTTCCTGTATCCAAATGTCTTATTCTCAGAATCCAAGAGAAAGACAGATCTTCAGGTCAATAACTGGCATTTCCCTTCAGTGTCTGCAGAGCGCTGACAGAATGAGGTGCTGCCCTGTGCCTGTGGCATGGAGATGTTACAGTAACACATAACTAATAACAGAGCCATTCTGACTTGCAACCTACTGGATCTGCGTCACTCCTCCAAACAAGAAACGAGGTTATTCACGCCCTCCTTAACCTCCCATGTGCAATGGTTTTAAAGCAAGAAAGAGCCAAAAATGACTTTTCACATAGAAATGTGTTGTCATGTAGTCTTTACTTGTCTCTCTAAGCTTCAGCAGAAACAGGTCCTTCCTAAGAAACAGGCAGTGTTATGTTAACAGTTATCACTGCTCTACTGTTCCCCCTCTGTACCTCACAGCACAGAATCACGGAAGAACACAAAACAATAAAGCCAAACGTTAGCATTCTGGGCATGGGGCTAGAAACCTGAGCTAGTATTGGCAGTCAGCAGTTCTGATTCCCTAAATTACTTTGGCCAAGTTGCTTAGGCCCTGTTTACATTAGATTTCCAGCTGTATGGAGAAAGAGTTCAAATATGAAAGCTTAGATTTTTCTAAAGCCCCTAGTGCTAGGGATTTCCTCAGTTGATGGATGCTTAGTCTCAGATACCTTTTAAAGAGGCTCTCTGCAGTATTTCAAATCACAAGATGCTTTTAAAATTCAGGTTTTATTTAATTTGATCCAGTTGCGCTGCCTCTCAGCAAACCAGCAATTTTGTTAAAACCCTTTTCCTTTAAAAAACCTCTTTGAAGAATATTTTAGATGCATGTCAAATAAGGTCTCAACAGTGTGCCATGACAATGTGAGTTCCTGTACTCGTATTTAGCTCAGTTGTCTCCCACTGAAGTCCTAATTATATATCCTGTTTATACCAGTAACTAAGTAGGAATTTTAAAGCTTTCCTCCCATGTCAGCAAATGAAAGCATGTGAATGGAGTTTTCACCTTCTTTCTCAGGTTCTTCATCTGCAGAAGACAGACAAATGGCAGAGAGACAATACTCCTAGCTGGCTGTTCACAGAACTGAGTGCTCCAGACTTGGCAGTGAACCACCAGTCAAGTGCTACCACAATTGACTTGCATGGCCCATGGTGCAGTCTCGTAACTGGTGCAAATTAATCTGAAACCAGAACCTGAATAAACCATCCCTGCTCTTGCTCATGTCCTCCCCTTGGTGCCAAGTTTAAAACCAGGAAGACATGCAATGAGTATGCTCAGCCTGATCATCTGGGTGAAAACCAGCTCTGCTAAAAAAAAAAAAAGTCAGTTATTCTGGGGACCTGATTCAGCTCCCCACTGACCTTGTGAATGTAAGCACTGGGCAGAGCAGAAGAATGGTGAGCAAGAGGGAAGACCAGCTAACCTTACTATGGTCTTAGACTGGCTGAAACTGTTCACATAAACATAGCCAGAAATATATAGCAAAATGGCATTAGCAGCATTGAACTGGTCCACAGGGAATATAAGAATGTGTTAAGTACTGGCATGACAGGGCAGTGCCACTACCCCTTTTTCTCCCATTTCTGAACATGTGGCTATACCACTTTAGCTGAGTCACCACTGGGAGTAACTATCATAAACAGTAGCAAAGCTTATTTGCTTGGGTACCCACCAATTTTAGAACTGACAGCAGAAACATAAACATGCACCAGCCTGGTCTCAGCAGATCTGTCTGCTTGATTCTTCTTCCCTTACATGATGTCCATAACAGACTACGAATCCATAGTTCCTCTGGCTCCAGCCTCCGCCTCCCAAAGTAAAAAGCTGCACAGATATCTGACGTAACACCTGTTCATTAATGCACACTGTGCAGGACTGTGGTTCTTGGTATGTAAAACCCTTGGAAAGGAGACAGAATATAAAAAACAAGATCTCTAGAGCTTCCAAAGACTGCATATGAGGATGTTCTGCCATAACAACTGAGTAAATCAAACAGCATAAACAAAAATCTTCATTACCACAGAAACAGGATCAGTGAGCTGAAACAGCTTGGCATGGTTCCTGTCTCAGTGGATTCACCTCTGAGATATCCAGAACCTTGAAGATAATGCCATTATTAATTGCTTCAAATCTCAAAAGAATAAGAGTGAAGAACACAGAAAGAAACCATATGGTGACCTCAGAGAAGTCTCTGAAAAAGAAGGCCAGGGAGCTCAGGTGGGGGGAGACATTCCCAAAGATTAGAAGGCAAGAGCAGAGATCACTTTCCTTCACTGAATACTTGCAGAGGCTTTTAAGCCCTAGAGTGGAAGTTGAAGAGGAAATGGATTATAATAAACAACTCCCTTTCACCTTCTTTGGCATGAAAGGCTGAGACTTTCCTGTGCTTCGGCACATCATTGAGAGCAGCAGTTTGCCTTGACTTCTTTCCATATAACTGAAAACAGCAGTGTCTGGATTACAGTCTCCTCTGATTCCTGTGACCCAGACACAGGCTTGGAACTACCCAATTCCAGCTCCCCAAGTTCCTCCAAGATCACAAAAAGGGAGGTCAAGGCAACAAGCAACAAAGAACTCCATTAAGCCAACTGCTGGAAGCTTCAGAAGTCAGAATTCCCCTCCCATTTTATTGAAAATCTCCCTGTTGGCATTCATTTAAGCATTTGTACCTCTAGGAAAATGCATTGTTTGTTGTACAAATTTGCATATCTGCTACATCTATCAAAAAGCCGAAGTATTTTCTGCCAAGCAAAATAGTCTCCGCCATTCCTTTTAATATTCCTACAGGTCTGCAACTCCACATATGGGCAACAACCTGTCCAGGCCAGAGGCTGCAGAGCTACAGCAGACTATACAATGAAAACACATACTGGAAATACATAGCATGCAAAACAGCACATATTGCTGCACTGTTTCATAAGATGACCTGTTAAAAACTACTCACATATTCCTCTGCTCTTCTGTAATTCAACCAGTTGCAGTACTCTCTGCAAATTAATAGAAGTGTACCAAGCCAGTTATGTAAATGTTGATATCTATTTCTCAAATAATTTACCTGCTATTCTATATGGAATTATTTAAAAATCAAAAGCATAGAAAATGCTAAACAAATATTACAGAGCACAGAAATAGCCCAGCAAGCCCAGTTGTTAGGGGAATATTGCCATGTCCATGCAAGCAACAAAAAAAGTGTTGAGCAGGGTTGGATTAGTCTTAGCTCAGTGCTGTTGTTTTGGGAGGTGAAGGAGGGACTTGTTATATGAGAACAAGCATGGTTTGTACCTTACAGCATAAATGTATTCTACTTCAAAGGTAAAACACTGCATATTCGTGAATACTGAAGGAATACATAAAACTGCCATAGGATTTCCTCTCATTTTCAGCTGGCAACTCAATACAATCTACAGCAGTTAGCAGAAAGTGTGAGAAACAGTGCTTGTTATCCAAACCCTGCAGCTCATGAGTTCCCACTAGAGCATCCCCACAGTGGGAACAATGCCACCTAGAAGGTGCGAGAGGAGTATTTGTCTACAATGCTGGATATAATCCCAGTGAATCATGCTTTCCCCTAAGTACTGACATTCCCATAAATGCACTTTATTCAATGAAAAGCAAAAGCTGCCATTTGCACGTGGCTATGCAGCACACAGATGTTGCACATCAGGATAAAACACAGCCACGGCTCTTTAGAAGCAAACTATTGGAGACGTGCTGTCATTAGACAAATCCCAGCCAGCATGTCACAGAGAACATGTCCAAGACGGCTGCAGCTCAAGATTTTTTGTGACAGCAGGGTATTGGTTAGGTGTAATTGCTACTGGGAAGATGATAAATGCTGGGTAAATAAAAATAAATATTGGATGAGCAGTGGTGAAAACAAATATGGTCACATTTCAAGAAATTTGGAGTGAATGTTTGCACAACTAAAATGAAGTGTGCTTTTCTTATCTACATGTTTGAAGAAAATGATACTTTATTCAAAATAGGCTACTGAGACTATGCAATGACAGTAAATATATTAGGGAATAATAACTGTTGAGGCTGCTATTTTACTTTTGCAATGGGCAATTTTGAGCTTTTGTGCAAACTTGTTTTATTTCACACAATTTGCTGACTGAGATGGTCATTCACAGTAATACCTACATCTACTTGCTCAGTTATGCTAAGAACATCCAACAGCTCTGCATAATGTATAAGACACAGAAGCAACAGCAACCCAGCTAATTCTTTGCAGAATAATTAATCAGCATACATGTCTTCAAGTTAAAATTAACAAGTGCATATAATTCTTCAAAAATACATCTGGCCATTTGAAGCATGATGCAGCACATACAATTGAGGATGCAGGAGATGGTGGGTTTTTATTGAAATGAAGATGCAGTATTTCATGCTTAGATTTGAAGGAAGTACAGCTTAATAAAAATAAAACTTAGGATTCAAGTCACTCTTTCACTTCAGAACTAATTTATGGTACATTTTACACATACTGCAAATGATGAACAACAGCCTTGGGTAATTGCTTTCCTTACAAAGTGTGGGAATCAAAGCATAGGTTTTAGATGTGTGGTCACAGATATGACCACACCAATGAATTGCAAATAACCAACATAAGAGTGGATGATGTGCTGTCTTTGATAGATGTAGTGTTATAAATTGTCTCTTCCATGAAAATCTCAATGGGAGTAGAGCACTTAATAACAGGATTTTTGGTGCACAGATTTAAATGAAAAGAAAATGTGGTTGTGCGCAAATGTAATTGTTAACAAGAAGACTGTGCTGGTCACTTACCCACTATTTTGACATCTAGATGTGACAGGTTTTGTTCACCAAAGCTAGTACTAGTTCTGGAACCCATTACAATCCAACTTGATTTCCAGATCCTAAAAAGAGTCAGCAAAAATTTGTGGAGGGTTGGGGAGCAATTCTTCACTTACAGTTTGGCCAAGCCCTACATGACATCATTGAAGAACAATTTTGTCCATAATTTTTCAAAACTAATTCACATTTTCCCTATCATATTCCAGGTAAGTCATGGCCAAAAATACTGCTGTTTACAGCAAAATCACAAAGAGCATCCCAAATGCTCATACAGGTTTTATTCAAGGTGCCACATAATCACCCTTCGGTGAGGGCTAACAGAGGTCACTTAAAACCAGGAAGCCTGACAGAGATTACCTTTATCCATTATCTGAGGTTTAAGTGGTCAACGCTCTGTAACAACACACAGGCTCTGAAAGGTTCAGTCTTCACTCTGAAAACGTTTTAGGAAGGCCTCAGCACTTTGTAGGAGTAGACACATACTTGG
The DNA here is from genome assembly GCA_013400915.1 of Pardalotus punctatus. Taxonomy (NCBI): domain Eukaryota; kingdom Metazoa; phylum Chordata; class Aves; order Passeriformes; family Pardalotidae; genus Pardalotus; species Pardalotus punctatus. Next base: position 456,704 of record VZTX01028037.1, read on the forward strand.
CAGCAAACACCAAAGCATCGAGAAAGCAGTGCCAAAAGGAAGCTGGTGCCACACCTGCTAGGACAAGGCCCGATGCCTGTGTTAACTCATGCACTCCTATGGACCTGACCACTGTACAGCTTCCATTCAATTTAACTGGATTCTCATTTTGAATAAGTCACGCATAGGTTTAATTCAAATTTGTGCAGGTTAAGGAGAAGATTAATATACAGTTATTTAACTTCACCAAAAGATTTCTGTTTTTTAACACTCTGGTCAGAAAAGCAATGGTTTATTACGGAAAGCTTCCAGTTGGAGGAGCTGGCTTTTTTCCTCAGTCTCATTCCCTGATTCCCATGCTACAACCTTTGGCTGCTGTTACCAGCCTCGGAGTCTCCTGCCTTTGCTAGACATAAATATTTTCTATAACTGGATTTCTTGTTTGAAAAAGTGGTGTCCAGACCCTAGAAGGCTCAGTCCATGAAGAGTGTCACCGAAGGGAAATTAAAGTTAAATGCCAGCTATGATTTGGCTGTTTCCCTCTCTCTCCTGCCATCATCTCTAGCTGAGCACAGTGAGCTCCACTTCAGAGTTGATTTCCTTCCCTTCTGGAACTCCAGGCATATGAGGCTTAGTGATACAGGAATCATCTCTGTGAATTTAACACTGAAGCAAGAATTCATCTTAAGACTGTAAGTCCCAGCATGGCAAGAAAACACATGCTATTTGGAGACAAAAAGTTCTTTTGAATCTTTAGAGGTATTTGGGAGAATCTAACCTGAGTCTTAACTGCCTCTATTTCCATTATTGTGCTGGAAAGCGTTATTAGCTGCCAGAAAGACCTAGCCTGGTTAAGGCAAGCACTGTTCATTTAAGCTGAATTGAAAGCAGTTAAATTAAATCATAGAATTATAGAATCGTAGAATCATAGAATGGTTTGCGTTGGAAGGGACCTTAAAGATCATGCAGTTACAATGCCCCTGCCATGGGCAGGGACACTTTCTCTTAGACCAGGTTTCTCAGAGCTCCCTCCAGCTGGCCTTGAACAATCTTTTCTCTACTAATAGCTGAAAGGAGAGATCAGCAAGGCTGAGCAGGCACGGTGTTAAAGCTGTATGTTTGATTTGGATGGTGGCACGGCCGTATGTTTGATTTGTACGCGGCTGCTCAAACAAAGCCACGCCACTTGTCAGAGTATGAGACACCATCATTGACCCCATTAGCGAGCAACAGAATTTAAAACTCCGGTAATGCTGACTGATCCTGTGTGTCTGATGGTTCAGTAACGCAGTTCAGTGCCTTCCATGCTATAACTGCAACTAAAAAATAGTTCAAACACACATTTCTTCTATAAAATTTAGCAATATCCAGCACCATTGCTGAAAACAGTAACTATTCAGCTGTGGCCACTGTAACCATTTTTACTTACAGATTTACTTACCTGGTCTAGTGGAAGACATCCCTGCCTACGACAGGGGAGTTGGAATGAGCTGATCTTTAAGGTCCCTTCCTATCCAAAACACTGTAAGGTTAAATGATTCTATCATTTCTAGTTGCGAAGTGGGATTAATATCCAAGTTTTTAAGATGATTTAGGGCTCCTTAGGTAAGAAATACTTAATAGAGGGCTCCTCGGTGGCGCTGCTTTACCTACAGCCCCACCTCGCGGCCACAGTGGAGCCCAGCCGCCTGAGCCTTCCCTCGGCCCCTCCTCGCCTTCCCTCGGCCCCTCCTCGCCTTCCCTCGGCCCCTCCTCGCCTTCCCTCGGCCCCTCCTCGCCTTCCCTCGGCCCCTCCTCGCCTTCCCTCGGCCCCTCCTCGCCTTCCCTCGGCCNTGCGCGCTCCCCCCCTCCCGCCTTTCCCGCTCCCTCCGCTCCCTCCTGCCGCCTCCTCCTTTCCCTCCTGCCCCCTCAGCTCGCTGCGGGCGCCGCGTCTCGCCCGACATGGCGAGCAAGGACGGTAGGAGCGGCGCTCCGTGCCCCTCTCCCCGGCCGGGCGGTGGGCTGTGAGGGTGCGTGTGCCCGGGGATGGCGGAGCGGAGCTGGGCGCTCCGGGATTTCTCCCCGAGGAGCTTCTTCGGGAGGTGGGAGCGGCGGTGGAGCGGCTGCAGTTTTCGTCCCGCCGGCCGCCCCCGAGGGCCCTGCGGGACTCCCGCTCCTGCCCCGTCCCTGCCCCGGCAGAGCCCTGGCCGGGGCTGCGCCCCCCTTGACCCCACTCCTCCCTCGGTTCATCCCTTCCCTTCCCGCAGTGCTGGAGGACACGGTGGAGGAGCGCGTCATCAGCGAGGAGTACAAGATCTGGAAGAAAAACACCCCCTTCTTGTACGACCTGGTGATGACACACGCCCTGGAGTGGCCCAGCCTCACGGTGCAGTGGCTGCCTGATGTGAACAGGTGAGACACACAGGGAACAGAAGCCGGGGAGGTGCAGGGCTCCTTTTCTCTTAACCATGTGTGCTGAGTAACTTGAGCATAAAAACCATGCAAGACGAGAATAATTTGGGTTAGACTTCTCTTTGTGAGGTTGCAGCACTTTATTTTGCTTACAGTTCTAAAAACCTTTCGGGTGTGCAGAAGCATTGAGGAAAAAGGTTTCAAGCTGGTACTTCAAGGAAGTCTAGTTTAGCCTAGCAGAAGATGTTGTGAGCTGTGAACACAGAAATCTTTCTCAATTTATTTCTAAATAAGAAATCTCGTGTTCATTAATTCCGATCAGAGAAATCTATCTGCTAAATTAGCTTATTCTTAAAGACTGTTTTTCCTCATGTGCCCTATATATACTCTTCTGTCCAAGCTATAGTATCTATAGGATAGTATAAGCTTGATGTCTTTTAAGTCTGGACTTGTTTAAGAGAATATTCTAAAACTGGTTCTTCACATCCTGGTTTTGTCCCTGGTTCATTGTTGAATTTGCATATTTAAGTTTCCCATTCTTCCACATCCCCCTGAAAAAAATGTGGGCTCACTTTAATATCTTAAAGAATCACAAAGATGGGGATAGAATCTGTTCATGTACTAACTACTTCGGAACTTAAATGGTTGCAGTAACAGCTCTGGGCTCCACTGAGGTAGTGGACAAGGACTGGTATAATGTGGATGTAGGTAGGTTTAAAATATGTGTAAGCCTCATGCATTTATCAGAGGGTGGTCTCTTTCTTCTGTAAAGTTCCACCTTACATATGGGATGTTTTACATGTTAGTTAGGTGAGCACGTCAGTGTGCCAGAATGTTTGGGGATGATGTTGAGAGATATGAGCTAACTAGTCATGGCATGGAGAAAATGAAGCGGGATTTGAGGGTGTGGAGCCCTTATGAGGAACACTTCTGCTTGCCTCATATTTTGCAGATTGACTTAATATTCAGTTTAAAACCTGGTATTTCCAATTATCCAGTGTCAAAATATGTAAGCCTTTTAAGGCAAGGACTGCCTCTTTGTATGGCACCTGACATGATGGGACACCTGTTCCTGATGCAAGTAAGTGCATGTGCATTGTGTGTTTCTTGTTTGGTTTTGTATTTTTTTCCCCTCTCTACATTCTGGAAGTGGGGTAGTAGTACCGGCTTATGATTACCCAAATGATTCCTGATTGCTTGGATTCAGGCAACCTAATTAGTTTGTTACTTTAAAGAATGCAGAGGTTGCTTGGTTTTGACTGTTTAAATTTGTCCTTTCAGAGATAAATGGTACTGTCCATCCAGCTGTTCACTTTTAACTAAATGTTGCATTTAACCCCCAGAAGAGAAATTTGATTCTAGTTAAAATAAGATAACAGTTAAAAGCTTCTAAGGGAAGTAACTAAAATAGGTTGCCACTTGTCCCCTCTGGATTTATGTTTTATGGAAAGGAGTATTGATTGTTTCCTTAATCAATACTGTGAGACTCTAGGGAAATTAGGCAGAAGAAGGTATTGGTGTCACCTTTAACTGCTGTGCAAACTGTAACTGTCCCTTTCAAGCCACAGTTGCAATGTTTACTGGCTTGTATTGTCACTCGAGCCTTGCTGGTTGTATCTTTGGCTTGCTCATGGCAGACTCCAGCTTGCTTTATTGCAGAAGTCTTTGCAGCAAAGGGGAGGATCTCTTACAGAGTGTCTCTTTTCTAGCTCCCTGAAGAGGTTTGGATATTGGGGGTTCTTGGTGCAAGCTGTGAAACTTCTGGAACTGAGCATGTAATTCTATTCCAACATTTATTATTCTCAACAGGCCAGAAGGAAAGGATTATGCTGTACACTGGCTGGTTTTGGGAACACACACATCCGATGAACAGAACCACCTGGTTGTTGCCAGAGTCCAGATTCCCAATGATGATCAGTTTGATGCTTTGCAGCTTGACAGTGAGAAAGGAGGTGGGTATGGAACATTCTTGGGTTCTGTTTGAGCAGTATCATTACCACTTTCAGTTGTTCTGATAATATATTCTAACTTTCTGTTAAATATTGAAGTGGACATAAAGTTACCAGTCCACACTATTTCTAGACAACTAAAAAGAGGAAACATTTGTTTCAGCAGAGCTTAGGTAACATTATAATATACAATCCCTACTAGAATTTCTACCAGCTCTCTCAGTAGTGGTGAAAACTGGTACGCATCTACCTCAAATAGAGACTAAAGATCTGAAAGAGGATTCTGCATATCAAAAGTGTTAATGTTACTGTGTTACATGGTGTGAGTCTTTCCTAGTCTTTGCTTATAATAAATAAGATGCTACCACTGTTTCTTGGAGTAGTGGAAATGCTGTGAAATGCTGTTTCAGAAATCTAAAATAATTGATATGTTAAACTGACATTTTTCTGACAACTGTAGAATTTGGTGGCTTTGGATCTGTGACTGGCAAAATTGAGATGGAGATTAAAATTAACCATGAGGGCGAGGTGAACCGTGCCCGATACATGCCGCAGAATCCCTGCATCATTGCGACAAAAACACCCTCTGCTGACGTGCTCGTGTTTGACTACACGAAGCATCCTTCAAAACCAGGTGGGTCAGACTCCTGGGAGCTAAGAAAAATGCCTCTTGTCATCGAGGGGTAAACTTGTGTTTAACTGTGATTGAGAGAGAGTTGCTGGACGCTGGAATCTAAAAGAGAAGGCTTCTTCAGTGACTTTAACTGCCTGGTTGTGCTCGCTTTCATAAGAGAATCTTGGTAGGAGCAGCACTCTCTGAAGAGGTTCATGTATAAAATATAATCATTGCAACAGAAACAAAGTTCTTGAGTGATAATGATGCTCCTGTGGATTGCTGTGCAAGGTGATGCTAAATGGAAGGAATTTTCTGACTTTCAGACCCAAGTGGAGAATGTAATCCTGACCTTAGATTAAGAGGACACCAGAAGGAAGGCTATGGCTTATCATGGAACTCAAATTTGAGTGGACATCTTCTCAGTGCATCAGATGATCATGTAAAAACTGCCTCTTTCCCCCTATTTAAAAAAAACCAACTCCTCCTAGTTTATGCTGTAGTAGAAAATTGGAGAAAATCTGTCCTAGTACAGCTGTGTATTGTTATGTGAGCAATCTCTCACATGTTGTAATTACATTTTCAAAGGCTGTCAGTTGGCTTTAGGCTGTAATCAACAACAAGTTCTTTTTAAGTTTCTTGATGTAAGAACAAAATGTTTTTGTAGTTGTCTGCTGGAAGAAACTCTTTAAACTGGCTTGGGTTGAGACCATAAATTAGTTAAGACTCTCAAAGATCAATTGAACTAATAGCTTATAAATTTCTTTGTGGACTTTAAATGTGTAAATTGCTTTTGTGACCTTCTAAATAATCCTTGAGCCTCAAACTTGCAGAAAACTGATTGATAACTTAGCTCTCTTCTTGTTTATGGCATACTAAGTGCTCTTTTTCAAAACCAAAGAACTGCTTCAGGAGTGTTGTCTCTTGTTTATATGTAGAATGTGATTGATTATTTATTTGAAAGATGATACAATCAGAGTCTGCATTTCAGTAGAATGTGGCTTATTTACAGACAGTGTGTTTATGGGATATAAGTGCTGGACCCAAAGAAGGCAAGATTGTTGATGCGAAAGCCATCTTTACTGGGCACTCCGCAGTAGTGGAAGACGTGGCATGGCACCTGCTCCATGAGTCTCTGTTTGGGTCCGTGGCAGATGATCAGAAGCTTATGATGTAAGTTAGGAGGTTTCTGGGTAGTGCCTGCTGTGGGCTGCCAGTGGACCTAGTCCACAGCATGGATTTAAAAAAAAGTCTGAATTTTGGAATGATTTCGTGTGGCTCTTTATGGCAATCAGCTGCAGTGATGGTGCAAATCAGTGAAATCTACCTGCCATTTAATGTGTTCACATCACTTGAAAAGAAGATGTAACTAATATGTATGTCAGTTTCCCTGTGCAAGCTGCTCATGTACAACAGACACAAAATACTGAAGATTTTGGAATGAAAAATATAGCTTCAGAGTTGGGTTTAGTAATGTAGTCTCTTAGACTAAGGTGTAGTGAAGAAGAACCTTCTGTCAAAACTTAAGTTTGTTTGCTCTCCCTCTTTCCTCCCTGCCCCCATCCCTTCCCCAAACCCTTCATTGCCACAGCTGGGACACAAGATCTAATGCCACGTCCAAGCCAAGTCACTTGGTAGATGCTCACACAGCCGAGGTCAACTGCCTGTCCTTCAATCCTTACAGCGAGTTCATTCTGGCAACTGGCTCTGCTGACAAGGTTTTTACTTGTGTATACTTTACATTCCTAAGCAGTGCAGATGAAAGCCTTTATAGTAAAACCAATTCCTTGTTACTTGTGTCTTCCAGACTGTGGCTCTATGGGATCTTCGAAACTTAAAGCTGAAACTTCATTCTTTTGAGTCTCATAAGGATGAGATTTTTCAGGTGGGTAAACTACTCACAACCTGTAGAAAAAAAACCCAAGAAGAGTACTGACTTGGACAAGAACATGTAGATTTGTGTTCTTGCAACACAAATAAATCTGTTGAACCAAAATTCACTATGTTGGGTTTGAGAACTCCAGACAGTACCATGTAGTTTATTTCTGCCTTTCCCCACTTGACTTTGAAGCAAGTAGTCAACAACTTACTGCTAAAAAGGTACTGGGTGTTCTCATGTACCTTTAGTACAGGTAGAAGTTTTCTATAAAATTATGTGCTGTAGAGCGGATTTGGGTTCAAACCTAATTTTGTGAAATGTGCGTATTTAATTAGGCACAAGTGACAGAAATTTGATAAAATATGGTAAATCTGTAACAGTGAAATAATGTCTGTTCAGTTTGAGAAATCTTAAGGCTTTAAAGCGGTCTTTTTGAGCTACTGGATATCCTCTGTGCTGGAATAAACTGATTTACAGGGTATAGTTAAAAATTAGTGGCCATGGTGCTGGTTATTCAGGATATGCTTTAGAAATCAGTAACTGCTGCACTGAAGTTGTTTTCTTTGATTAGGTTCACTGGTCTCCTCATAATGAAACCATTCTTGCTTCAAGTGGTACTGATCGTCGGCTTAATGTATGGGATCTAAGGTGAGGAGCAATTTTTTTCTGTTAGTATTTATGAACAGATGGTTAAAAGAAAAGGCTGCAGGCCTACATTGTTTGGCAGATTTGATTTGTGCTGTTCTCTATACTTCCTTGCTTACCTCAGACCTGGTCTTTTGTGTATAAATAGAAACAGCACAGTGCATCTACTGTTACTTCTCCATCAGGATTTCTTGCTAATAGCATTGTTTTCTGTTGTCCACTTGTTGCCTAGATTCAAAAGACAAAACTCGCAATGGTCGTAGTAGTAGTAAAGTAGTAAGATAAAAAGCAATTCTTTAATGAAAGCTTTCAGGTGCACAGATATGGTCATGTGCAGGTGTGATGAAGGATTTCTACAGTTTTTAAAAGGTTAATTAATCAGTGTATCTAGCAGGTACATCCAATAGGAGACCAGTTGCCCCAGTAACCCACCCTCGGGTCTGCCCCTTTGGAGTTGGTACACAGGTTTCTTTGCCCTATTTTTTGTTATGTCTCTTAAGTTCTGGTGGGGAAAAAAAGATGTCCTTCTCAGAAATTCTCTTCTTAAGAATAAGACTAAACAGAATTTCAAGAATGCGTTAGGGTTAGCTTATTATGCTAAAATGTGAGGGCAGGAAAAGTACTAGAACTTATACAATTATATATTGAACATCTAAAAAGCTACAAATACGAAAAAGGCTAAAAATCTTTAGGCATCACACTAATAAGTGATTTTTGCATCCACATGCATCACAAGTTAAGATTCCATTTCAGTAATAACAGTGCCAGACAGTTGATGTTTTATGTCTGATGCTTCTAGTTATTTCACAGTGAGAAAAACCAATTGCAAATATGGGAAACAAAGGCCAGGAACTGTTCAGTTAAGCTGCTATAGAATGCAACTGTCATTGTAATAAAAAGTATAAACTACTTTCTTACAGTAAAATTGGAGAAGAGCAGTCTGCAGAGGATGCAGAAGATGGGCCTCCTGAGCTGCTGGTACACTTTTGTTCAGGTTTAAGTGTGCTGACATGCTGTGTGCCAGTGAGATGTCTTGTCACTGTGCTGCTAAACCTGCAGCTGTTTATAACTCTTTTCACCACCCTGGTTTCCAGTCCATTGCTCTAAGTTTCTGTAGGCTTCCTCTGGTCGGTGCTGAAGGTTTCCCCATTTCCTGTGTGACTCTGTAAGTGCTTTTAGAGATAACGAGAATGAAATATGGCTGGATTTCACAGCCCAACCCTGTGTGAAGAGAGACCATTTTGAGGATGTCAGTTGTTGCTATAATAATAGGAACTGTTGTTCTCAAATGTTGTCTCAGCAACTGCATCTTTGTCCATAAGCAGTGAATGGGAAGCAGTTGGACACATACCTTCCTTATGTCTGTTGTGAATCTCTAGTAGCAAGTTTTTCTTTCTGTAGTTGTTAGCATGGAGAATTTAACTTAAGAATCCCGGGGGTTTTAACAGATTGCTCTAGAGTTGAAATGGCTTACTGAAGCTTGTGGGGTTTTTTTAACAGTTTATTCATGGAGGACACACTGCCAAAATTTCAGACTTCAGTTGGAATCCTAATGAGCCCTGGGTAATCTGTTCTGTATCAGAGGACAACATACTGCAGATATGGCAAATGGTGAGTGTCACAACAGTTCTTGAGTTGCTCTGAAGCTTGTTGTATAAATGAAACTGAAAAGGCTTGTTCTTCTTAGGGCAGCTTGTGCCTTCAATGACTGAAAGTTGTCTGTGCCATATACTTCTTGCTCTAATCAAGCAGTGTAAGACTTTAAAAAGTCTAAAACAACTTGAATAAAAGGAACTGCTAGGTAATTCTTGATTCCACATCTTAGGTACTAGTTCATATTAAAATTCATTCTTAATAAAGCAGATGCAAACTTAGATCCAATATTAGCCAAGATTTACTCTTCCCACTGCATCCCATATGTTGGCTGTAAAGCAAGAGGCCTTTTGACTCCCCAGTTAGTTCATATTACTTTACATTACAGGAAATTGATCAGCTATCCTATAAATGTGGAGTAAAGTAATTTGGGAATAAATTAAGTTAAAAACTGTAACAGACTTAAATATGTGTCACAGGTCAGGCTTCTTTTTTTTTTTACACCTGTTCTTGTTTTGTGTGTTTAGGTTAAAATAATTTCAAATAAATTGTTCATAATAAGGCTAATGGTTAAATGGCTACTGCTTTTGCTGTTGAAATAGAACAATGCAGAAGGCAATTGCCAAAATGTAGCCACTGCATGCACATTCTTAAATTTGGCTGCCCTTTAAGAAAGGGCAGTGAGAAAGTCCCTTCAAGGAGGGGGTGATGGCTGTGCCACCTTGGTATTATCAAGGTTTTTTTCTATATGAAGTGTAGAATATTGTTTAAAAACAATTGTGTGTATCACTTGTAATGTAATGTTTTGTGTCTTCAGGCAGAAAACATTTACAATGATGAAGAACCTGATATAGCAGCAGCTGAACTGGAGGCTCAAGGAATGTAACTTTTCTTCCTCAAAGAACTACTGGGAATGACATAGTAATATAATTCAACTACTGTATACAGAAAATAATGCCCCTAAAAAAAACCAAAACTAAACCAAAATCCTAACCAAAAACCCCACAACCACTGGGCAGAAGCATTATATCAAACAAGAATATTCCTAATCTGAATAAGCAAAAAGCTTGTATAATCAAGATGTCATGGGATAGCCTTGTTTATGGGGGCACTTTGAGCTGTTGTATACTGTACAGCCATTAGCTTTAGAGAAAATAAGAATGACTTGATATCTATGTTTATATTTTTAAACAAACTTAATGGGTTCCTGTAAATAAAATGGTCAAATCCTCACTCTTCACACATAGAAACTGTACAAAAAGCACCCCTTTTTATTAATACGTAAAAAGAGCTTTTCACTTTTACACACCACTTTTGGATTGGCTTTGCATAAATAAAATCTGTTAAAAAAAAGTTTGGTGCGTTTAATGTCCACTGGCTTAAGCTGAATGCCTTCTTGCCTTAATATCACCAGGCAGCAATTACATTATAAAGTTATGTATTTTTTAGTTTATAACTTAACTCACACTTAAAGGTCTGGGAAGATTAGAGTTGTCTTCATGCAAAAGAATTGAAGTAGATAACTTGACTCTTTCACAAAGAGAATGGGCATAAGCGGTTTAGGGAATCCATGAGGATAGCCAGTAGATCTTTAAAGCTCAAGTATAAATCTTGAACAGACTCAAATAACTTCTTTGTGTTTGGGTTATTAGTGGTTGGGTTTTGTTTGTTTTTTTTGTGGGTTTTGTTTGTGTATGTTGTGGAGGTTTTCTTGGGTGGTGGTAAAAGCACTGTCCTTTATAATTTTCTTGTCTTAAGTGCCAAGGTGCCAGTGGCCTCTCAATGAATTGGTGTCACCTGTGTTTGGTTAGAGCCCTCCTTTGGCATTTTTTAATTGAGGCAATTGGGCAGTTGTCTGAAATACATTAGTGTCTGAACAAATACAAGACAAACATAGTTTTCTTCTAAACCTCAGACTGACCAAAAAGCTGGAGAATTTTGACTGTGTGGAAGCAAAATTTCTCCATATTTATTATGTATCTACAGACAGGTAATGGATTACGTTGGGAGCTGTCAGAAAAATCTAAGTCCGTGTCTAACTGGAATTTAAATTAAAGCTCTTAGTTACTAAGACAGATCTTAATTAAGTGAATTGCTGGCTTTCCTGATCTTTCTGCTCAAGCTGAAAAAAAAAAGAGATGACTGTGGTGACTGATACTGAAAATGGGGTATCTTGCTCTCCTCTCTACTGGCACTGTAACACCTTCATAGACTGCTGGGCTCAAGTTGCATCGCTGAAGCTCCCTGTGGTGACTGGCTGGGATGGAAAACATGTCCATCGGAGCAGTGATGTGGTACTGGGGGCTGCAGTTTGTGTTTATGACTGGAACAGTGCTGATAATGCACCTGTGCTTCGGCTCTTACTGGGCAGTGCTTGCACACCATGTAGGCTGGGGAGAAGGGGCATGGACTGGGGTGAGGACACTGCTGGGACAGCTGACCCCAGCTAGCCAAAAGGATATTACTTTAGGCCTTGCTCAGCAATAAAATGGGTGGAGGAAGGTGAAGAGGGCCTTGTGTAGTGGCAATTGCTTGGATGGTGGCAGGACCCTGACCTGTGTCAGGGAGGGGGCAGATTTCATTCCCCCCTCACCCACCTCTGAAACTCCTCCAGCCGTACCCAGGACATTTTCTTCCTATTCTCTCCCCTACCCTGCTGGGCAAATGCAAGTGACAGCACATGATAAGCACTAAACACTGAATTCTGAGGTGGGTTTTGGTCAGGCCCCCTACATTCTTTTGACAATCATTCTGACACACACAGCTCTTGAAAAGTAGGAAATGAAGATGTCAATGGCCCAACTTTCTGGAAAACCAGAAATACTTCCCCAAGAGCATGGTGGTGGTTGCTTGTGGTGCAGAGAGAGCAGTGCTCTGTGACATGATCCCTCCCTGCTGCGGTGCCTCTTCAGTGCTCACTTCAAGGAGATCGGACTGCTTGGCACCAGCACATAAAGCACAGCTCATCCCTAGAATTGGAGATTCCAACTGGTGATTCCAGCTTTGTGTGCAAAATACAGTTGGGGGTGGTTGTTCACTAAAGTCTTTTTACTGCCTTAATAACTGAATAGGAGGAACTGAACAGGAGCTACTTCAGGTGTGCACACACAGTACAGATGGAGTATACTTAGTTCAGTGTGTTATTCCTGCAGGTTTATATGTGCTGGATAAACCAAGCACCACCAGGCTTTTTATCTATCAGCCTTTATGTTCAAGGGAACTGTGTACAGTTTTGAGACCCACCTTTTTTGTATTGGCTGTTTCCAGAAAACTGGGTATAACAACTACAGAAGGAAATTTAAAGGGAAAAACTGTCAGTTTAGGGTGATTTCCTCATGTGTTCTCAACACCTATGTATTTGATGCAATTTGTCAGTTTTTTTTCTCTCCAAGGTTTTCAGCCTACACCAAGGAAATATAAATTCTTTCCTCTTCATACTGAAATACAACATGAATGAGAGTGAAACTATAACCTGTATTTTAAACCAACTGTTGGATTGCAACAGACATGTTTTTCTGGAAGCTGAATGATAAAAATCTTCAGCCAGACCCTTGTCAGACCACACCAGTACTTCTGGAGAGCAGTTGCACTCTTGCACAGTGGCAGAGGGGTCTTTTATTGCTAATAAGGCCAAGGGCCATTACTAGTATGCATCACAAATTTTTGCTCCCACTCTTCCCTAAGAATAGGATGGGTTGCATCACCAACTCTGCATACGATAAACTTGAAATGTCTGTGAAGAGCTGCAAGGGGTTAAGAGTAACTGATACTGAAATATTTTGGAAGACTGATAACTATATGACAACAAACCTGAGAGGGCATGTACCATTCCTGCATTTTGCTTCAGTGTGGCAAAAAGCAAGTTGAGGGGTTTTCCTTTACTGTCTGTGAAGAACTGTATTTGCTTTTAATGTAAGACCCTCAAGAATGTTAACTGTTGGGTTGGATACCATGTAATTTTTGCTATATAGCCACATGGTTTATGCCATTATCCAAACTATACTTTAATCTTCTGTGTGTGTGCAATGCCTCTTCATTTCAGTACTGAAACAGCTGAACAAAGCTGTGGAAACTCTTTACAGGGAACAAGTATTTAAGTCAAGACCCAGTTTGACCTGTTGCTTTCCAGCCACTGAGTTGTTCAGTGTGGTAGATTCTTCATAATTCTTTCAAAATCAGCTTCTGTCCTGTGAATTTTAAACCCAAAGCTTCCCCCAGTTCAGGCAGAGTTGAACACAGATAACAGAAGGTTTTGAGAGTTCAACTATTCTTCCCCTTTAAAAGGCAATGGATCTCTTTTAAAACATCAACAGTGCAAAAAATCCATATCCTGGAGAAATGGGTTAGGAGAAGAGTCAGTAACCACCCCACAGGAAACAGCAGATGCACAAAGCCAGCAAAAGCTTTGATGAGCAGCATTTATGAACAGGCAGCGTGACCAAAATCAAATGGTTTTATATGACTACAGGTATAAAGACTAGAAACCAACCAAACAACTCCAACAAATTATGTGCATTAAACACCAGTATCATATCTTGGACTTGGCAGAGCTGAGATAGTTATTTTGATCCCTAACACCAGGACATAAATTTGGTGGAAGTGATAGCAAACTGCATCAATATGGAGTATATAGCACATGGATGTATTCAGATCAAGTTTAAAAATTAGTGACTTGAATTCACTTCCTCAGTTTGAAATATCCTAAGATGTAACAGGCTATTTAAATTTGTAAAGGCTCCAAGAGGTTACTGTTTTGAAACAGAGCTGTAGGAGCAGTGTTCTTGGCAGAGTCTGGAATTACACAAAGGCCTGCTTCAAGTGTCCCAGTCCATGAGACAGGCACAGCCCAGATGCCTGACTAAAAAAGAAATCCAAAACGATGTGCAACCTCAAAGCTAAAAGATAACAAGCAGTTTTAAAGGAAATTAAAATAAAGTCTTCATGGGCAGCACAGTATTCTTAAATTACTTAAAAGTTCAGGCCACATGGGTGCCAGAGTCAGCAAGATCTGTAAAAACTAATACAGTTAGATAAGGCTGAGTTAGGCTGTTAGAAGGAAACAGAACATTCCTTCAAAAAGAAATGTCTAAACAAGAAGAAAAAGGTGGAATTATCAAAATTTAAATGTAAAACATAAAATTAAAAAAACCAACCAAAAAAAACCAAAACCAAACCAGAAAGGAACAAAAAGTGTTTGTGAGGAATAACTTTCTAAAGGCATAAAACCAAGTATCTCTGACTACATCACACACATGTGCCTGGAGGGCTCAGAATGCAGCTGGTGAAAGAGGTTCTCCCCTCAGACCTACTCTTCACAAGAGAAGTACAGCTCAAATGTGTGTGTACATATGTGCATGTGCATGAACAGGAGAGACTTAGCACTTGATTAAAAAAAGGAAAAAGCCAAAATCCTCAGCTTTTAACTGTGACCACATTTCCCTCTAGCAAAAGCTTGCAAATCTGGCCAGTTTTCATAAGGAACTTAGGAAGAGTGGGAAGATCCAAGGAAGTAGTAACAGATTTGACTTCTATATCAGCATGCACTGGAAGAAAGGAGAGAAAGAGGTGTTTACACAGGAGCAGAGGCAGTGCCTTTGAGCAGACAAGTCTCGGATACAAAGGAATTCTCTGAAGTACAAGGAGAGCAACTAAGAAGACAGTGTACTTGGATTTCACAATTCTTGGCACAGCTCTAAAAAAGGCTCAAGGCTAGGACCTCTGTTGCTCACCTTTTATACAGTGGGTATTTCAAACAAGTTAACAATTTTTTTTTATTAAAAAATTAATACTATCTTCAAAGAGTCACAGAGCACAAAAAAGTATGTTGTTGTAGAGCAGCTCTAAATGCTACCTAGAAACAAAAGCCACAAAGGAAAACTGAACTCAACCCAGTTCCAAAACAAATCCCAGTTTAGGGAAGTTGTCAAATATTAGAGAATATGCCAAAAAAGGCAAACAGAACACTTTTCAGTATTAGGAAACTGGGAGATAGTGTACATTAGGAACAGATGACCCCACATAGTTAGGACAGAATAGGGAACATTTGATTAACTCACTAAGAAACCATATTTTTTAGCATAAATCCTCATTTTTCACAGTGCATCGAACTAAACTATGATGGATAAATTTTAGGAGAGAGAAGGCACAAGCAGAATTCAAAGCAGGCAGGGGCTGGTTCAGCCAGAGCTCCTGCCTCATGGTCCAGGTGACCCTCACCTTAAGACACTCCAAGTCAGGCGAGCAGAGTGCAGCACCCACTCACCCCTTGCCCTGGGCTACTCCCACCGAGGACCACCAGGAATGTGCAAGTCACTGCTGCAACCCCAAAACAGCCCCTGCCTGGGGCAGCTCACTCCAACAATACGCCTCAACTCAAATTTCACATCGTTTAATTTTCACTCTTGACTTTGCAAATAAATACAGTTTCAGCAGATTCAGTCAGAAGACATGAATGTGATGTTAAAGAAAAACTCGGAGTCCAATATATTAAGCATACTTATTTACTTAATCTATACAGAATCGAGTAGATAAAATTTCAGATTCACATTAGTGAAAAATCTCTACAAAATGTTTTTGAAAAGCAAAACAAAGACTGCCTGTTCATTTATCACTTTTCCTCATGAAAGCAGACATGGGTTGTAAAAATAAAGCAGTGTGTTTAGCACAAACTAGATTTCTGCATCACTTTTTTCACAGTTATTTCCATCTACAGTCCAAAGAGGTAGATTTTCTGCAACACCTGAGAATTGAACTGTAACGTAACCAGGTGTAATGAAAAGAAGGACAAAACAATAGAGATACAGCCCTAACTTACGTGTGTACACACACACGTATTTGGGTCTTGAATCACATACAATTTAGCTTTTTGCAGCTTAACCATGGTGAAACTGTCTATCAGGCCCCAGTTTTGACAATTAGACACTCATCTCAGGCTACATCACTTTATATCCCAAGTTAAATGGTTTGTAGTAGTGGGAGAAAGGCAGTAAATGAAATTTTACTTAAAAACCCTACTGGAGCCCCTTTGGCTGCAGCCTGGCAGTGCAATAGCCTGCAGTATGGCAGATCAGTGACAGTGCTGAGCTTATCCCTTACATCAATTTGGTTTTTTTTTTAAAAACAACACTTTTTAAGCAATGCATGAAACTTGACTGGTTTCAGGATGCAAAGTACAGCTTGCCTTGGCCAGATAAGTTGCTATGATAAGGGTATGTCGAGGGTAGAAAAGAGAAAAGATATCCCCGTTTTAAAAGCCTGACTCTTGGGGCATTTTGCTTCATTTACATGTTTAGCCAGTAAGAAAGATACTTGTATTGCTGTTCTATATATCTGTCGTGTCTCTAAAAGCCCTTTAAAATATTCTTGCAGCAGGCTCCAAAAACTCACTCTTGCCTCCATGTAGAACAAGCACTATAGAAAGAATTGTTCAGAATACAAATGTCCAAATAATAAATTGTAAAAATAGAAAACTGCATGTCCTACCTTGCCAAGGTTATAATGCACCAAAGTTTTTCACTTTTCCTCTGGAAAATTACATCATGCTTAGTGTTAGCTGAAAACCAGTTCTCACAACACCTGCTTTTTCAAGCTTGATTCTATAAAGCAAGTAATTTGAACAGCAAGTCTGGAATATTTCTTTCTAGTTATTTTTATGCCATATGGTTTGCATGACCAGTATTTCAAAGCTCTGAGTCTAACCTGACTAGTTGACTGCTCATTGCTACCTTCTTTTCATTCCTGCTTGTACCCCAAACACCAAACCCACACAAATCTAGGAGAAAGATGGCCAGCTTCCCATTTGCTCCATTTCAGAAATGTCAGTTTTGTACAGTTCCTCTTAGTGGTATAGCTAAAACACATGTATTAGGCTTTACATAACCCTTCTCTCTGAGACAGCTATGTTATTTCAACATACATTACTACAGGAAAAGGATCAGGAGCTCAGTGCAGCCTGAACATTCAAGTAATTTAGCCACTGAACTGCCAAGGGCAATGGGGATGGGAAGCTCACTGAGATGTGCTTGATTCAGAAATCCCCTCCCAAGTAAGTGCAAAAAAATTTAAGTACCAGAAAAGGCTACACGTGTTCCTATTTCTTAAAATGACAGCAACCAAAAAGAGAAAGTAAATGCATGGGAACTAAAGTTAGGGGTAGCTTGTAGTCAGATCACATTGCCTTGCCAAAAAGAAATGTTGGTCCTAGTTTCTTTCAAGAAAAGAAGTCATAATGTGGATATCAAAGTTTATAGGAAAATACAATATGGTTTAGGGTTAACAAGGGTGCTTTACTTGTGGTATGTTAGTGTAAAAATGTGAAGTACCATCTTTACAAGACAACCTAACTGGGAAGGCACTCTGCCAACTAGTGCAGCTTTGAGATTGAATGTGCAGGAAATTCCACATTGTACTTCAGGAAAAGTATCTGACTCTTCCTGTTCAATTATAACCAATATAATCTTAACCAACACTTAAATATGTCGCATATCTGGCTATTAGAGGAAGTCTATATGCCAGACTCCTGTCTTCCACACCTCCAGCAAGAAGTGTCTTATTTTCCAGCTCTTCAGATAATCCAGAGGTTTGCTCAGACATGAATGGGTTTCTCAGGTCAGGATAACCATGTGGCGGACACTGCAGCTAAGAGGGAAGAATGTGACCAACACCTGTGCAATAGGCTCCACAGCTGCAAAATCCCACTCGGTAGTGTCACCATACATTTTCTCTCATGTTTATATTTAGCATGTTCACAGGTAGGGCAAATAGTCCAAACTAACCTTTACAACACAACCCTGAGACATCTGCAAAAAGCTGTACACCCTGTTTCACCAGCTGCAAATTAATGTATTTCAAAGCTGTTTTTTCATACCACAAAGTACATAAAACCCTTCAAACGTATCTTTTACTATATTCTGGACCTTTACTTTTTCATTCATATATATGAAAACATATATGGGGGGAAAGCTGACTTTTCTACTGGCCATTAGACATCCTTGTGTAAATAAAATTACTGGAAAAATTGATAATCTTTAGTATACTGAGTGGCAAATCAATGAACAGAACCAGACTGCTGTTCTTTAAAACAAAAGAGTGACCTGCTGTCACCATTTTCCCCGAACAATATTAGAACTGTACACAGTCTTCCATGACAGTGATTTGTGTTGTGGGGAGGTAACGCACATGCATCCTTTTATGGAAAAATATTTTCTTTTAAAAAATGAGGCAGATGTGCAATACAGTTGTGGAAAATTTATAGTTTAAGCTATTTAAAGCTGCTATGCAGCTTCCTGTACCACATAAGTCCAGTAGTTCTAAGAAAATACAGATATGGTAGAAAAAGTAAGAAAATTTTCACCACAAAACCAAATAGTTACCACCAACAGAGAAAGTTATACACAAAATATATCTCTCAATACAGTGTTTACACTTCATTTTAGTCTACAGATTCAGTGCCAGGAACAGGACTTGCTGAGACAGTCTTTTCGGAGCTATTTGCCGCACGCGATTCCACATCGGGTTGGATTCCTGGTTCCGTGTCAATGGGAGTTCCCAGCTCCTCGTGGGAGTTGAGTGTGCAGGACTGCAACACCTGCACAGCAAGATCCACATCTGCTTCTCTAAGAGAAACCTGCTCCTTGAGCACTTCCACCTTCTCATTCAGCTCGTTCCTTTCTGTTTGAAGGGCCCTGCATAGCTTCTCCAAACGCTCCAATTTTATTTGAAAGCCTTTGTATTCTTTATCTCTTACTGTTTTCTGAAGGACAAAGGAAATAAAAACTGTGACACAACCATTTTCCACCCCCTAAATTAATGAAGAGAATCACCACTATTTAATCCTGAATACTAAGTCTTAATTAATCCAGTAGGCCAAATGCCAGTTGAACTAGAGCCAAAGTCCTCAGAATACTTCACCTAACTATGAGCTGGAGTGGCAATGGACACCTTTAAAAACAAGCAATGAGAACTACATAACCACTTAATGCTAACTGTAACTGGGCATCACCCCGGACCCTAATATGAAATCCCGTAACACAGTCAACTACAACCCAAATAATGGCAACTGTAAGCAGGAGAAGGGTATAGAAACAAGAAATCCACAACCCATCAGCAGAAGCCGGGCCAGAATGTACCATACTCATGGTTCTCCTCATAAGCTCCTTATAAGGAGGGAAGGAAAGATACAAAGCACCACAGCAGAACCTACTCAACCAAGCACGGTTTGCCAAGGCCAGACCTCATGTACCTGAACCAGGCCTTGCACAGTGCAGGCACAGCTGCACTGCACAGCTCCTGCCACACCACAGGTCAGTAACGCTGCTTCATGACCTCAGAAGCAGCAGCAATGCAAGAAAGCAATCAATCCCTCACACAGGGGTTACTTCCTTCATGTCAGTCTTTTCTATTTCAAACAGATATCTATCACAGCACTGGCTGAACTTTGCTCAGCATATTGAAATACAGTCAATTCCTTCATCTTGTATAATTCAAACAGTAAGCAAAGATGAGGCTCAATTTTTTTTTTGCCATCAGCTTAGATTTACATAGCAGCCTTCCATTTTCCACCTGAGGAGACCCATACCTTACATAACAGAAAACATAATGCAGACAATCCAAGAAAAGGCTACGGTGTATTATTTCCAGCTCTCTAAAACTGAAAAACTGCATGAAGTTCTCTAGGACTCAGGCTCTTGCTGAACCATACTGCTGCTTAAAGGATGATTACCTCTTCAGCCATTTGCAGAAGAGCCTTGTTGTTGTTTTCCCATTTCGTACGCCACACAATGGTTTCCTTTTCCAGTTTCTTAATCTTCTTTGTCATCTACAAAAGATAAATAAAAGATTTAATTCTGTGGCTTGTGTTGAAATGTAAGTCATTTTACATGAGTAATTCGAGCTCTTAGTGCTACTTTCCAAGTCCAGTTTGAACAAGTTATTTTGGAAAAGTGCTTCTGCACAAAATCAACCCCACAAATACAGATTCTGCATTCAAAGAAAACAAGATTGAGTCTTAAAAGAAACAGACTATCAACTTTCAAGTACAAGTAATAAAAAGCACCACAAAAAGAAATTTTAAAACGTAAGCAACAGCCAAGGAGAATGAGAATCATTATTGGGTAAAACACTGAAATTACAATTTAGGTATTGTGTAAGGATGTCAAAAAGCAGAAAAAAAAGAAATTTCTCTTCCATAACTCTTATATCCTATGTTATGATCCAAATTAAATTGCCAAAACACTCCATATATTTTCAGAAGGCAAATGCTTATAATACCTAAAATGCAACCCACTAACAGCACACATTTCTATATCACTTGTTATGAAACTAAGTAATCCTATAAATACCTTCTCCATTTCTTGCCTGAAAGTTGTAAAGAGTTCATTACTTTTTGCCATGGTGGTCTGGAATTCTTCAAACTTATCCATGTAAAGAGAAAGCTGTTGGAAAAAAAGGCAGGAACATTAATCTGAAGAGTGGTATACAAATACAAAAACATGTAGGTACAAGGCAAAATGAAACGAGAGATAGTAAAACATGAACTTCCTTATATTTTTTTAACTATGCTACAATTTCCATTTGATGAACATGCAGGCCTTGTCTGAAAAGTTCTATTCAAATTGTACGTGAAGTAGAATTCTGTATTTATAGAACAGCAATATATTCTGAAGTAAAAAGAATATTATGTTTAATAAAATGTTAGAAGACATCACAGTTCATCACTACCTCATTTTTACTTCCCCTTTGGAAAAAAATAATCTGTGGACATACACATATATATACAGGAAATTCAGCACTCTGTTAGTGAAATTAAAACTTAGGAATTACCTACCTTTCCACCTTAACCAGCCAAAGCTAATAACCAAGGCTGGGAAAAAATAAACAGGATTGATTCCAGAGATCAAAATACACATTCACAACCAACGTAATCTGGCCAGTGAGCAAAAATCATGGAAAGTGAATATTGAAAAGAAATTCATGTAACAGTGAAAAGCATTACAGTTTAAAAAGTGAAGAGCATTAACATTCAATGACAGAAAATTTTCTTGCCCTGCACCACATGGTAAATCACCAAGAAAGAACTGCAAAGTATGTTTAATAACATAGTTTTAAAAATTATTCTTAATCAGTGTGTGATTTGATGTTCTAAAAAGATATGACCATTTAACAGTAACTTCTTACTCCCAGTGAAGAGTAGTAGGTTCTCTCAATTCTTACATCAGTCACAGTACAATTCAGAGCATACAAATATTGTGGTTTGCTCTATTAGTAAAGGGAATTTCATAACACGATTAGCCTAGCTTGTCAGCAGTACATCATGACTCTTCACCGTTATTGTCACTGAACCTTCTAGTTCATCTTATTCAACAAAAAAATCTGTAGGTCCCAAGAAACCACTAACTATACCCATTATAATTATTACAAAGAACCAAAAAAGGCAGTTTGATTTTAAATAAAGGGTAACCAACTTGGAAGAAAATCGTAAAAGTGTGGCAAATCATAAAATTATAAGTGTGGCAAAAAGCCTATTTGAAGTATCTGGATATTCCTGGGTTCAAGTCCAATGGAGATGTGTATGACTACATCCAACTACACACACACACAAACACTTAACTCCTGGAAAGCCTAGAAAATAATTGGGTACAGTAAGTGTGGAAAAAGGGCATGGAACAGCTTTCAAAGACACTGCCATGGTTTAAGCCCAGCTGGCAACTAAGCACCACACAGCCGCTCACTCCCACTCCTCACCGTGGTGGGATGGGAGGAGAATCAAAACTGTAGGTTGAGGTAAGAACAGTTTAACAATTGAAACAAAGTAAAACACAATAATAGATGATGATGACAATGGTAACAGAAAGGAAAAAACAACTGACACAGAAAACAGTTGCTCACCACCTGCTGCCCAATGCCAGACCCCTTTCCGGGTAACTTCCCCAGTTTATATACTGGGCATGATGTTTCTGGCCTGGAATATTCCTTTGGCCAGTTTGGGCCACCTGTCCCAGCTATGCTCCCTCCCAGTTTTTTGGGTTTTCTTGTGTACATCCTCCCTAGCAGAGCATGAGACACAAAGTAGCCCTTGACTTAGGATAATCACAATTTAGCCAAAACCATCTGTGTGCTATCAATGTTATTCTTACAGTGAATCCAAAACACAGCACTGTACTAGCTACAGAAAAAAATGTACTCAACTCCAGCTGAAACCACGACAAAGACTTCACACAAAACCTCAACTGAAGAAGTAACAGACACACAATGAATGGAATAGCTACTGCTTCCCAGTGCTCTGGTGTTGGCTGAAATGACCATTTCCCTGTGCCTTGTGCTGAGCTCACATGTGGTCAATGACTGCAGGTGATCCAGAACCAAAGTACAAAAACTGGAGACCCTCAGTCCTCTCTAAGAGTGGATTTTGCTGTAGCATTTACATTACAGGAAGAAAAAAATTTGAAGACAGCAGGGTCTGTGGACTGAGATACAGGTTACTAAACCTGAATAACTACAGGGATAAACACAACATTGCTTGCTCCCAATCCTCCACAACAGGGAGTGATGGAAACAGTAAGAAACAGATTTTAAACCTGCCTGAGTAAAAATCCCCACACAACTTTTTATAGTCACAAGAGAAAAATATTTTCAAAGAAGCCAAGCTTTCCTGAACTTTTCTTAAGCTTTCCTACATTCTAGTCTTTGTAATATTAACACTACTAATTTAAAAGAGCACTAACTCCAGAAATTCAATGTTTAGCACCTTCTAGGAACAGTACTCTCCAGATGCATTAAACAGCAAGTACAAAATATCAATTCTTTACAATTTTTATTTCATGCTTCACTACTGAAGAGTTACCTACTGGAATTAAATTTAATAATTAATTTTAAAAATACCAAGTACTTTTCACAAGTCTCTGATGAATATTAAGATTTTTTCAGATATTGCATTATGTCCACTACAGTCATGAATCTCTTGGNAACTGCAAAGTATGTTTAATAACATAGTTTTAAAAATGATTCTTAATCAGTGTGTGATTTGATGTTCTAAAAAGATATGACCATTTAACAGTAACTTCTTACTCCCAGTGAAGAGTAGTAGGTTCTCTCAATTCTTACATCAGTCACAGTACAATTCAGAGCATACAAATATTGTGGTTTGCTCTATTAGTAAAGGGAATTTCATAACACGATTAGCCTAGCTTGTCAGCAGTACATCATGACTCTTCACCGTTATTGTCACTGAACCTTCTAGTTCATCTTATTCAACAAAAAAATCTGTAGGTCCCAAGAAACCACTAACTATACCCATTATAATTATTACAAAGAACCAAAAAAGGCAGTTTGATTTTAAATAAAGGGTAACCAACTTGGAAGAAAATCGTAAAAGTGTGGCAAATCATAAAATTATAAGTGTGGCAAAAAGCCTATTTGAAGTATCTGGATATTCCTGGGTTCAAGTCCAATGGAGATGTGTATGACTACATCCAACTACACACACACACAAACACTTAACTCCTGGAAAGCCTAGAAAATAATTGGGTACAGTAAGTGTGGAAAAAGGGCATGGAACAGCTTTCAAAGACACTGCCATGGTTTAAGCCCAGCTGGCAACTAAGCACCACACAGCCGCTCACTCCCACTCCTCACCGTGGTGGGATGGGAGGAGAATCAAAACTGTAGGTTGAGGTAAGAACAGTTTAACAATTGAAACAAAGTAAAACACAATAATAGATGATGATGACAATGGTAACAGAAAGGAAAAAACAACTGACACAGAAAACAGTTGCTCACCACCTGCTGCCCAATGCCAGACCCCTTTCCGGGTAACTTCCCCAGTTTATATACTGGGCATGATGTTTCTGGCCTGGAATATTCCTTTGGCCAGTTTGGGCCACCTGTCCCAGCTATGCTCCCTCCCAGTTTTTTGGGTTTTCTTGTGTACATCCTCCCTAGCAGAGCATGAGACACAAAGTAGCCCTTGACTTAGGATAATCACAATTTAGCCAAAACCATCTGTGTGCTATCAATGTTATTCTTACAGTGAATCCAAAACACAGCACTGTACTAGCTACAGAAAAAAATGTACTCAACTCCAGCTGAAACCACGACAAAGACTTCACACAAAACCTCAACTGAAGAAGTAACAGACACACAATGAATGGAATAGCTACTGCTTCCCAGTGCTCTGGTGTTGGCTGAAATGACCATTTCCCTGTGCCTTGTGCTGAGCTCACATGTGGTCAATGACTGCAGGTGATCCAGAACCAAAGTACAAAAACTGGAGACCCTCAGTCCTCTCTAAGAGTGGATTTTGCTGTAGCATTTACATTACAGGAAGAAAAAAATTTGAAGACAGCAGGGTCTGTGGACTGAGATACAGGTTACTAAATCTGAATAACTACAGGGATAAACACAACATTGCTTGCTCCCAATCCTCCACAACAGGGAGTGATGGAAACAGTAAGAAACAGATTTTAAACCTGCCTGAGTAAAAATCCCCACACAACTTTTTATAGTCACAAGAGAAAAATATTTTCAAAGAAGCCAAGCTTTCCTGAACTTTTCTTAAGCTTTCCTACATTCTAGTCTTTGTAATATTAACACTACTAATTTAAAAGAGCACTAACTCCAGAAATTCAATGTTTAGCACCTTCTAGGAACAGTACTCTCCAGATGCATTAAACAGCAAGTACAAAATATCAATTCTTTACAATTTTTATTTCATGCTTCACTACTGAAGAGTTACCTACTGGAATTAAATTTAATAATTAATTTTAAAAATACCAAGTACTTTTCACAAGTCTCTGATGAATATTAAGATTTTTTCAGATATTGCATTATGTCCACTACAGTCATGAATCTCTTGGTATTTTCTTTTTGGAACTGTTACGGAAGATCTCTCCATTAAAAAAAGATACCTGCTGCTTCAGCTGAGCTTCCTGTTGCTTCATCTGTTCACATTTGTGTCTGGACTCTGTAGCTTCTTTTAGCAGCTAAAGAACAATTCAAAAAAGCCACATAATGAAAAAAAGTACTCCCAAAAATGGCTTAACGTCATCTATGATTCAAAATGAACAAACACTAACATCACCTAAGGGCTATTCAACCACATTTTCTCACACAGGCTTTTTTTATTACACTACTATATTTTCATATATACAATTTAAAGCATGTGATGGCATGCAGAGATTTTTATTGAGACCTTTTTCTAACTGGTAACACAAGTCAATGTTTCTATTTCTCTATCAAGTTTGAACTGCTAAATTATGAATAGTTCATTAACAAACCATATGTAATTTATAACTGGTTTGTAACCTAAATTTATTTTCCACTTTCATTTCTCCAGTCACAGTATTATCTTTGCAGACTAGTTCAAACCAATTTTACTTCAATTTGACATCATTTTGTAGGTTCATCCTTGAAGAAATTTTCATCTGCTTGTGACTCAGAAATTATGTTCAAAAAAACCCAGAAGAATCCAACACTGGATGGTAATTTCAAGATTATACAGAAAAAAAAAATTTTGCCTAGAAGTTACACATCCAGTGGAAGAAAACTTCTCAGAAGACTGCAAGTACATTGCTGATTATCAGCATACAAATAAAACATTACACGCAGTTTGGGAAGCAAACAGCGCAGAAAAACATGTTTTATTCTGCATTTGTTATTTCTTATAGCATCAAAACAGAGGTTACAACTCTAGACCTCAAGAAAAGTACCTTTGGTGTTTCACAGCATGTCTCCTAGTCTCAGAGAAATTTGAATGATATTCAGCATATTTGCCGAGAACATGCAAACAGTAACGTTACTTGCCTGTTAGCAAGGACATTAATATTCTAGGTATCATACACAAAACTTAAATCTCAGTCTCCTTATTGAGATCTACCCTAACTTTCAAAAGGTGGTCCTCTGAATTTGCTGTATTTGCTTCAAATCAGGCAAAGTCTGCTTTGGTGGGTTTTATTTCTCTTAACATATATATAGAGTTCACTTACAAACTCCCGTTCTCGCTGATGTTTTTCCTCTGCTTCTTTAATAAGTTGGGTAGTTTGCTGAAGTTTGGCATCCACAAGTTGCTGCTGCAGTTCCTTATGTTTGAACACTTGATCAATATGCTAAAGGAAAAAAGAAAATCATAGTAGCCAAATATAGAGTCTGCTGGTCAATGAAGGCAAGTGTAGTGTTTGGGGAGATGCAGAGTTTTCAAAAGTTTCATGCAAAAGAGAAAGCGGCAAAAGACTGCTTTACATGCCTTTTTCTCCCCTTTATCTCCATATGCTGTAATTACCCTTTTTTGTCTTTCATGGAAGCCAGGTGCCTGTTTCATTACGTTGGTACAATACTGTCAGTCACTTCACACCAGACATTTCAAAAATCCTGTAGCAAGCAGTCTACACCCTTGCTTTTAAAGCTGGTTTACCTACCTCTAATCCTTATTGTGTTACTTCTAAAAGCTCTAGTCTTTGTAATTAAAAAAGCTCAAAATGAGCAAAATTTGCAACAACAGTTTATTTAGATGATGAAATCCCACAAGTCATTGCATTTTGCAGTCTTACTTCCATCCATAAAGAAGCACAAGGCAGCTTCCTATCTTTTCCCCATTTAGTCTCATGGTATATACAAATATTCCATTATTGCAAAAGGTAGGGAATTAGCCTAGAGAGAACTTTCTAACCGATCCAGATTAAAAACAAAACAAAAAACAACCTCCCAGAAACAGATGAGAAATTACACTCTAAACCTCCTGTGCCAACTAAGAACCAGCCAACTAATCTTAGCTGTAGAACTCCATGCAGCTCAGTTCTCTCTTGGACAAGGAGAATTGGCTGTTTTCCATCACTGTAGCTTAGAGCAGCTAGTTCACGTCCTGGTGCCAATTAAAGACAGCTCAGTTAGCCCTAGAGTAGAGACACTTCCATGACACCGAGCCAAGTATGTTCTTAAAGCACGATAGCTTACTTCGATTCTATGCCAACAAGAGCAGCTATGTACACAAAGGAGCTTCCCAAAAGGATCCCAACCTTAATGAAGCAGAAGAAATAAGACAGAGTAACTTTTATATCCCCTCCCATTATAATGTGAAATTATAATTCTGAAGAACTTCAACTATTAATACATATTTATGTTGGAAGTAAATTTTGAAGGCCATTTAATCCACCCAAAAACCAGGGTCAACTTCAAAGCCTGATCAGGTTACTCATACCTTGCCCAGCTGAGTTCTGAACACCTCTAAAGACAGAGGTTCCACAATCTCTGGACAACTTATTTCTATTTGACTACTTTCATTGTCAATGACTTTTTACAAGGCATTAGAACTTGGATATTCAAAACCAGTCAGGAAAGGCAGACAGTAAGTCAAGCAGCTACTAAATTTTTCTCAGCAGTGAAGTAAAAAGAATAATTAAAAAAATTATATATAAAATGGCTGTAAAACATGAGGGGCTTTGCTCCCCTTTCAATAATTATCTGACCCTTACAATCAAGGAATTAGTAAAATCCCATTAGAAGAGTACTGTAAGCACCTCTTCTCGCAGTGCATACTGTTCAATGAGTTTCTTCAGTTTTTCCCCCAGTTCAATATTTTCCTGACGGAGCTTGGCATTATGTATATCATGCTGTTCCAGTTGAGCCTGAATTTCATTCAGTGTGATCTGGAAGTGTGCAGTTGCTTCTTTCCGTCTTTCTTCTTCTTCACGTGCTTGTTGCATGTTTTCTTCCTTTTATAAATAAATATTCATAAAATACTTAATTATAAAATATTAAGTGTTCAGGTCAAACCACACACTTTTGGAGTCAGAAACAATGGCAGTAATTCACTTCTGTACAGTTTCAATTTCTAGTGCTAGAACTAATATAAGACACAATCACAAGATGCCATGCTGACTACCCATGTGAGGTGTGTGGAACAAAGAATCTAGAAATTGTAAAATTTTTAGAAACCCTTGCCTTTACCACTACCAACATTACTCAAAGGCTAGTATTAAGATGCTACATAAATACCTTCGCAAGTGTCAGAATTATCCAGATGTAAAAAAGAGCATTGATAATATAACACAATTTCCTACATCAATCACAGATTCTTATCTTATCTTGGCTCTCTTCCATTTCACTCCCATCGACCATATTCTGACAGAACTAAGCTTTTTGGTTACCCTGCCATTTCATGCTGCTATTATTTCACTTGTGCTATTTTTTCCAGCCATCATCAGCACTGCTCCCAGAAACAAATATGACAAGATGAAATACTGCAAATAATATGAACTGGTTTGAGGGGGGAAGGGGGAAAATCAGCAAGTTAACTATCCCTGTGATCCTTACCTTAAAATCAGCTACACTTACACCAACTGACACTCATCTCCTACACATACAGGTAATGGGCAAAGTGACAAGGAAGAAAGCAGCAGTCTTGATTTTAAGTCATGATCTGTAAGATTTCCATCACCAGTAGCACTGTAATTTATGTAAATAAACTAACCTTCAAAGTTTTGTTATGACGCTGAAGCTCCCGACAGAGAGATTCCAGTTTGCTACGTGCCAAAATGGCCTTGCTATGCTCACTCTGCAAGTGGACTTTCTCCTTCACAACTTGTGCTTGCTTCTTCTGCAGTATCTTCATTTGCTTTTGAACATTCCGGCTCTCCTCCAACTACAGTTAGAGAGTAAATTTGTTAAATAAACATAGGTGAAACCATCTTTATGCATCTAGATGAGCACACTGAAGAAACTTTTGAACATTTTGGATGAAAACAAGGAAGCAAAATTTCATTAAGGTCCCAAGTTGATCTTAAAGAGAAACTACCATTATCCTACAGACAATGCTAAATGTATAAGGACACAAGATGAAAATATACAAATTCCAACTTAACATTTGCCTTTGAGGAACAGGCAGCAAGGATCTGTTGTTGACCATGAGCTATCAGCCTGCTTTCATCTACAGGGATAAGAGTAGCCCTCTGAAAAGAAGATGTGGCAAATACAATTAAAAGCCAACTGAGACTGGCTTTTCAACAAGTCACAACTTTTCCCACTCTTATCTTGAAAGTACACGCAACTGTTTATCCGACAGGTCTTGGTTTTGCTATCAAAAAGAAAAACCACAGAACTGTAGAGAGCTCCTTGTCAGCAGGAGCTCCTGCCAAGTGAAACAGTAATTGATAAAAGTTTGTAAAATGCTATGGTATTTCAGAAAAGAACAGACAAAACTAGCAGCCCTGACAAATCAAGTCAGTTACTATTAAAACTACATAGTCCAGACTTTGACTGAAGAGATCCGCAGTCTCAACCATTTGAAGTAAATTTTTTGTTCTATTTCCTTTAGGCTGTTTACATGGTAGATGACACAGTTAAACTCTGTATACATATTTCAAAATCTATTCTATGAATATCCAGTGAACAGAACTTTCTTGCATTAATATCTCACAGAGTATGTTCCATTATACATGATTTTTGGGCTCCCTGAGAAACCATATTATTTAGAGTCTGTTCCTTTGCAAAGAAGGCAACAATGTTAAGTGTTACACTGCTCCATATTAGATAGTGCCTCGGCCTTGGGACATCACAGGAAAAGAGGGCTGGCAATGAGGAACATCACCATGACAGAAGAATAATACAATGCCGGTTTTCTGAAACAGCTCAAAATAATGCTGAAGCACAGAAGAAAGAATAAAGTTAAGGATCTCCATGACAATAGTAAATTAAATGTGTATTTAATCTAGTCTAGGGAAAAGAATATTAAGGGAGTATTTTCACATCCAAACATAAAAAGCCCTTTTCTTGCACGGCCAGAAAACACCACTTCAAGTGGCTGTGCTGTCTGCACACCTATCAAACTTCAGGCCTGTAAAAGTGTGCCAGTGTGAGACGTAACACCAAGGATGCAAACCTTCCTGCATCACAGGCTGATCTCCTGATAGATTCCAAATTACGGAAAAAAAAATTGTGGAAGATCTTTTGCCAGGAGAGAGGCATTCCTACCTTCATTGTACAGTCCTTTTCATGAGACACGACTGAAAAACCTGACAGTGAGCTTTAAAGATGATGAATCTTTAAAAAAAGAAAAAAAGCATTGTAGGTGCACTGTCATAAACAGTTCAAACCTCTGCTGGCATTAAAGCTGACACGTATGCCAGTGGTTCTCCACCACTATCATGAAGAAGAGAATGCATCTTAAAAGGAACACAATCAGATCCAACCTAAACATTTTAAGTGGAACAGGGGCATCTCTCAAACTCATTTAGCTGAAACAGAGCTATTCTTACACCCAGACAAGCTCCCACCCAGCTCCTCAGCCATTCTGAGCATCAAGGGGAAAGGAATTGGTTTTCTAGGATGGGGACTGTGAATGCTTACTCTGCCTACTCTATTGATCCTCTCTTGGGAGGGTAAAAATCTTAATGAGAACACATCTCTTCTGACTGCCAAGCTCCTCAAAGGAAATTACAATTCATTTGATCTAGCTGTTCCCTACTTTTTTTGAGATCTTTCCTTCAAAAATAAAACTCAAAGTGAAGATAGGGCAGACTCTTTTCTTTCTGCAGAATCAAGGGATTCAGGCTGGCCTAGCTCCTCATGCAGGCCATCATCATCACCACTGTGAGGTGACATGAGAGCTGTCTGCTCAAATAGAAAAGGCATCACATGCATGAGCAATTGCCCATAAGAAGCAACTAACTTGCTGCATTTTTCTCTCACAATATCAAAGCTCACTTTTAGGTGGGTTCCCCATCCTTGAGTTACAATATAGAACTATTATTGTTTCTCATTTAAATGAAAGTGACTTCTTAGGGAAGCTGCTGGTTTTGAAGGAAATGCACTTGTGAACCAAAAGCACATGAGAGAGAGTAAGGAAAACAAAGCAAAAATGTAACAGAACTCCACAGAGGACTCGGAATTTCCTTAACAGAACTAATCTAAGTCTGTTCTTCAGTAATCAATATTGCCTCTGTGAGTAAAAAGACTACCCACTAGATCATCCTCAAAGTTTTGGAGACAGTACAAATCTCAAAGGAAGAAAACTATTTCAGAAGAGTTATGCCGTGTTGTGCAGCCATTATGTCATTTTCAGAAATATTTGCATATGATACACGTGACAGCTACAAAGAGAAAGCTTATGCTTTTGTCATGTCTTTAGTTCACATTCATTTCATAAAATGAAATATATACACTACAAATATGGTGGGAAAGCATAAACACACAGGATTTCCAGTCTTTTCATTCCTGTCTGTCCCTGTCTAAAGACAAATGTCTTAGTCTAAAGTCAAGTGTTGTTATCTCCAAGAACATTCTGGAAAGTAAACATGAATCCTCTCCTCTAACCCCCCAGTTCTGTGATCAGTTATTTTAGAAAGTAAATTATTATTATGCCTACTTGAGGCAGGAATGCACTTTATGAACTGCTTCATTTTGATTTGTTACTGAAGAAATGCAACCCTATCTGTTCCTTTACATGATCAGAAAGCACAAAGCAAAAAGCAAAATTAAACCTAGATCTTTACAAAGCCCCACGTTCCCCCAAAAATTACTAAAGAGTTAAATATAACTGAACATGCCCCCCCGCCCCATCTCTGTGTGATAGTATGTTCTTTCTCTTTGTCCTACAATGATAAAACACTAGCACAAAAGCATTGTCAATGACTAGGAAAATAATTACTCCCAAAGGAACTCTTAACTTTTCTGTTAATCCTAGTATTATGCTTCAACACCAAGTTATCAAAACGTATTTTTTCTTTGGATTTGGGCAGTCACGTAGAAGTGAAATGACTACATGAAAGTCTGGCTGAAGCAATACTCAGTCAGCCCGAGTGTCTTTTTTACCAACACTGTAGAATATTCAAGACAATTAACTGTCCTGTACTAGTTGTTCTTATATTCCATAGTTAATATTAACACATTAACAACTTCTGCTATCTTTACAAATTACTTACCAGATCAGCATATTTCTTGCATAAAGCTGCCAGCTTTTCCTCTGGAGTAGAAAGTGTGTTCAAGGCTTGCATTAATAATAACACTTCTTTTCCTATGAAATGGATGAAAGACAATGATACTGAGGAAGGAAAACCATATACCAGAGAAGCCACCTGTCATTAGAAGTAAAATACAGATCCATGAGAAATTACTGTGATTTAAGTTGTTCCCTGGTTTGACAGCTGCATAATCCTAACTGATGACAAATGGGAAGTCATCGCAGCAAGAATAAATTTGCCTTGCCTTATGTGCCATTCAACAACTAGGATAGTGAAAATTACTTAAATATTAAAACACCAAAATATTTTTGTTTTATAATTGCACAGATAAAAAGAAAAATCTGAAAAAATGACATCTATAAGGTTAAGTTTCACTAATAAAGGATATTGGCAGATATGTTCTTAATAAGCATTTAGAATTTAATTATCAGCTGTGCTTTGGCAGCACAGAACACCACACCCCCAGATTTAAACTAGAAAGTTAAAAAAGTTGATTAGCAATTACCACATTATTATTAAAGTTCCTGTAAAAATAGCATTGCCAACTGAAAGAGTCTTAGATATGCATTAAGAACTGTCTTTCCCAAGTAGAAGTGCACACAGTTTCTCAAAATATCCTGTTATGGGTGACAAGTTTTTGGCTACACAGTAAATTTGAGACAAAGAGCAAATCCATAGCTATATTACAAAAATATTAAAGCCATTTAAACATCAAAATGCCAAAGAGAACACACCCAAAGTTTTCTCCTTGTGTTTTTCACTCTCTGGATCTTGTTGGCCATCAGGTGGATCAGTACGGGCTTCTTCTCTCCCAGGAGTCTCCTCACGGGACTCTTGGGAACAGCACGTGGATGCCGGGTGCTTTCTGTTCTTTGTGATATACTCGGCTTCTTCCAGTGTGCCCGTGTTTTCCAGGCTGTAACAATTGGACTGTGGATACTGCAACGCTGTGTCGGACAACTCAGTGCACTTGCTCTTCACCAGCTGATCCTGGTTATTCATTCCCATCTCCCGAGATCCAGCTGCTTCTTCCATGGCACCACCAACCACCTTCAGAATGGAAAGCAGGAAGTGGATGTGAACAGTCAAGAAAATGTGTTTAAAAGGACAGCTTCTTTTGCATGGAAAAATACAAGTAAAACGCAAGAAAGAAACCCTGATAAGAAGTCTAAGGATATCTACATAAATACATTGTTTCAATGACATAGAGCTAGAGATTGAACTACATCAATCACAATGCCAAATATAACTGTCAGCTCTTAACCGGAGAAGACTGGTTGTTACAACAAGAATGTTCAACAGGACCAGAAGCACATCCACTTTTGAAGTGGTAAAATTCACATCTATGAAACGATCCAAAAAAGTGAGTATTAACTTCCTTCAGGCTTTGAGTCCCACTACCTATGATTTTTAACAACACATTCTTTCTGCTCAATTAAACAGATCTTTCTCTAAAGATTTCCTAAAAATGCTAAACGTTTAATCACTTAACCAAAGAGTTAAACATCACTAGTGTTTTATAACACTGCTGTGATATGGTCATATTTTAGAGCAGAATACCCAGTGTTCTCTATGTAACACTCTACAGTTTATTAAGCATCTCCAGACTTCTCTCTCAATCACCTGAACAACATTCTCAATTTCTAGAAACATTTAAGGCTGATGAGAATTTCAAGGATGTTTTGTTGGGTTTGTTTTTGTTTTGTTCATTTGGTTACACTGCAGAGGGTGGGACTCAGGACAATATTTGAACATGGCTGGGTGTTTTTTTGCCGTCCATTTGCAATCCCACTATACAACATGCACAGATAGTTAAAAGCACGATAAGCAGAGCCGAACTCACTGCCAAAGCAAAGGGACCATTCTTGTTGATTTATTTTCAGTGAACTGAAGGTAAATTTCCTTAAAATCACAAGGAATTATAAAAACAGAGCTTGTTTATACACAGTTATGCTGTTTAAGCACAAATTAATTTCAGATTATCTTATGTTTTCATATTAAAAAATGTGCTAATTCTTAAAGCCACGAGTTTGCACTGGGTTTTATATTCTGCACAGGACTGATTTCCTCTTCAAAAGGAATTAGCCAACATCAAAGGAATGCAGCCAACACTAATAATAATATTGTGAGATGTATTTCAACTCCAAATTTGTTCAGTATGCTTGAAAAAGTTACTTAAAAAATCATTAAACAAATATATATTTTTTCCAATATTCATGTGTAACAGCTTCGTTGTTCTCTATTCTTAAAGCAAGTCCCTTTCTTTAGACCTTATCCTCATATTCATTCTTGAGTAGATGGAATTCACACAGTATCTTCCGCAAAGGACAATAAGCTTTTTAACTGCAAATAACCTGCACAAACAATAAGGAGCAACTTTTGACTTACCAAGGAAGATTCACACTGCACAGCCCTTTGCAAGCGTGGAAATGACGCACATGCTTTATGGACAAATATATGCACTGCAATTTTAGTCTCCAACCATGTCAGACAACATATTGACAAATGCCTACAAAGGTCATGCAGTAATTGAACTGCTGGAACAAATAACCAATTACAACATTTTACACCTCTAAAAAGTCAACTGTAAAATGTGCATTTTCTTCCCCTTGGCTTGTCTTCAACTGTGGGTCTTCCAGGAAAGGCCTACCCCTCGAGGGTCAGCCAAATAAACCCAAAAGAACAAGAAATGTGAAAACAACACAGCTCACTTCACCTCTCTGTATGTACCAATGGCTAGAAACCATGACACAGATGTTGTCTAAAGCCCATGATTCATACAGCAGCTGAAGACACTGTGTCACATCAAATTGACAAGACAAGAAAGGTCAGATTATTCTAACACAACATGATACCAAGAGTACCTGCAGTACCAACAAAACAGCTGAAATGTGCAGTTTTTTCTTTGCATAGAACATGAACTTCTGATTCAGATACTTGTACCCAAGAAGTCTGGCAAAACATAGGGAAAGTCTGCTTTAAACTCACACGTTTGTTTCGGGTTTGGCACTGCATTTCCAGACTTTCTGGTATCTATAAAGAGACTTTCTTTTTGAAAGCAGAGCACAAAATTGCCAACAGCTCCAAGAGGAGCTGAGAAGGTCTGACTGGCCTTAGTTACACATTGAACAGCAGCAGTGCCCAAGCAGCTCTTACTAGCATTTCATCCCCCTTTTTCAGACCCACCTTCTCTGGGCTAGCAATAACATTCGTGCAACTTGTTCTAACACAATTTACAGCCAGATCAGTTCCTCAACCCAGTTCACTGCGTAGCAATAGGCAATCCTGCCAACAGAAGTGCAAGCAGGATGATTGGAAAGAAGCCAAAGCATGAGAGCCTCTAAAAAACAAAAGTCAATCTAATCACAGTCAGAGCACAAGGAACTAAACACACAGTATCTTATCCTCACCACAGGTGTGTAGTTAACACTGGCTGCTGAAGGACTGGAACATCAATGAGACCATGTTTGTGAGCAGCACTGCTTCAAACCTAGTCAACTGAAAAATTTTCACTGGTTTTTATCTGAGAAAATTCTGTTGTTTCCAGTGGAAAAAAGAACAACTCCTAGGAGGGGCATACATGTGACCAATAAGTCATTAAATGCCCATCTCTTTTTTTAGCAAACCATCATAGTAACCTAAACGTCAATTCAGAGCCGGCAATTCACATGCATATTCTAAAGCATCTGGAAGTTTCACAAAGTGAGCACCACCACCTCATTAATTCAGCAGAGCTTTTTGTTGAAATCAAATTAGGTGTCAGTTCAATTTTTTACTGACAATAATAATTTCTAAACTCTGAGTATTCTCTATTCTTTGTTAAAAAAGCCACAAGGACTTCTAGAATTTCAGACTCATTCTCCGAAGTCTAACAGAAAAGGCAGAAATATCTTTCAGAACACTGAACTGAAGAAAAAGGTTTGTGTACAAGCATCCTGTACATCTCCAATCTATTTGAAAATTATAAAGATGGTGAAAAGATACAGAACTTGTCAATGTTCTTTTGGTTTTCCAGTCAACATGGAACAAATCCAAGCTTACTGACAAGCAGCTATGCTCCCTGCAAAACCAAAGCTCAGCGAAGCAGCAGACAGGTTTTGTAAAAATACCCAGTTTTCTTATCTTAAATACAATTACAAATTGTTGACCACAGACTAGAATACTGCGTTTAAAAAAGTGGTTCTACCAGCAGCCAGAAAAATCTGATAATGTTCACAAAAAACCACCCAAAACTCCCTCCTTAGTTAAAACTCTGTCAAGTTGTAGCCTGTAAGTTCTAACAAATCTGACAGTAGTGGCACAACATATTAAAATTCTAACTTATTTAACCTAAATTAAAAAGTGTTTTTTATTTTAAATACCAGAAGTCTGCTATTGCCTGGCAGGGGCCACAAGCACAAATACCTAGATGATTTCCTGATTATGACTAACAAAGGATTTCTACATTATCTGTAACTTTAGATATTAAAAATATTAGCCAGAAGTCTAAACAGCCTTCTTATACTCAGTGCTAATTCTTTAAACACTTGAATTACAGGTAGTTTCAGATTTGGTCTGTATCAAGCTTCAAGCTGGAGTATAGCAGTAATAAACAACACGCTGAGAATGTTAAGTACTAATTCATATTAATCACTGAAACTGCTCCCTCCTTACTGAGGCAGTGGTGAGAACAACCCCAAATCTTACCTCTTATCTTTTCAAATGTGTGCTCATCAGACTAGTGAACTTCTCAGTTTAACATTCCAGCCAGAACAGAGCACTTCCCACAGCACATTGTATAATAGCGCTGATTCAGTACTGACTGAATAAAAACAAAACAAAACTACCCCAGCAAAGACCTTCTACTGAAATTGCCGCTAACTTTTCTAGCTGCTACCATGCCCTCTCAGCTTCCAGCCATCTTCAACCACAGGGGGCTCATGATCTGACACCCCAGAGTCAGACCATTAGATGCCTAGAAAGATTTACAGAGCAGCAAAAAGAGTATGTTGCACAGGTAACATGCAACTTCATAAGATCACAAATTTATCAAAATTCTACCATTAAAAAACAAGATATTCACTACCTACCTAGCTGTGAAACCAGCTATTACAGGCTGCTGAGATTTCCAAATAAGCATATAATCTTCAAGCTATTTAAGAGAGTTACAGGACAAACTACTTGAGGACGACTGTAGGAAAATTACTGGCAACACTGCTCCTGCTCACCCTGAAGTTTTCATTCAATCTTCTGCTCTGTTCCTTCAACTCCAACCTTGATCAAAAAAGATGCACATCAAGAAAACTCTACCTTACTTCATACTTAAGACCAGCATACAAGACAGATATCCTATTTTCGGGCTATGATCACAAGAGCCTAAGCCAGCTCTCCTTCAAACAGCACTACTCCAGGAACATGTGCTGCACGTATGGACAAAACAGACACTTGTCCTACAGAACTTGTCCTACCACCATGCCAAAATGTATCACAAACCGACTTATTTTTTTGCTCTGCTTCCTACATAAGTCTAGAGCACACAATGCTACCTAAAATATACGGCGCTTATTATCAATACCATGTTTACCCGTATTCCATACTCCCGTGCATACACATACGCAATCTTTCCCTAAACCACCTGAAAACACTTCTCTATAGCTTTTAATGAAAGAAACCATAATTAGTAGCAGCACCAGTATTCATTTTCTCATGTATGTTAGCTAATTATCCTAAAAAACATAAGCACTAGCATTAATCTATGAAAACAACTCCTACATACACCATAGTAGCAGCTGGACTGTGCTGTGAAAGGATTCTTGCACCCGTAGCCTTTGGAATTACTAATACTTTCAAGGAATATCCTGGAAGCTTTGGAACAAACATATGTACATAAACCAGATTTTCAAAACTTTAAAGACAACCTAACTATATAAGTAAATATATAATCAATTGCTCAACATCAGACTCCAAAAGAGATAATCTGAATAACAATATTCAGCTGACTACATTTTCAACTGGTCATAAAAGCCTTACACCCCTTCTCCTGACCCACTGCACTAAAAAAAACATATTGTGGCAAAAAAAGTCTAACAAATATTAGGCTTCCCACATCCCAGCAATTTATTTTTTCCTGCTAACACAGAAAAGTTTATTTTGAAAACATATATGTAAACATGCTTTTCCTCAGAACAAATACTCAAGATAACTATATTTAACATAACTGTTGAAAAATCAGGTTTTTTTGGAAGTAATTTTATTTACAGTGTCTGCATGAAACCCCCATTTTAGGGTGTCACAAAATCTGGGTTTGAATTTTATAGCAGGTGCACCTTCATCCACTGGCACAGACGCAATTATTCAGATGTTTGTGACAAGACTAGCTTATTAAGGTTATTTCTCTATGCAATACTTCCCTATACTGTGCTCACTGACCTGAATGATCATGCAGTCTAATTATACCTTTCTGAAAACCTAATGGCTTCTGAGGTGGCTTCCCTACTGAACAAGGATCGTAGCTGTGAGATCTGAAATTCATTTCAAACAAACATTTCACCCTGTTCTGTCATTACATTAAAAACTATGTTCTATGCCCTCATTTATCTACTTTTAAAACACTGGACTGAGGCACTTGCAGTATTGCTCATTACTAGTTTCAGAGCACTGCAAGAAGTCCCAACACAGCAGCAGGACTATTAAGAAATACCTACTTCCTAAATTTGTATTTTACCTTCAGAAAAGTCAAGACAGACTCTTTGTCAGTAGAATTCCACCATTAAGACTCCCGGCCTTACAACTCAAGATCTGGTCTTTGATACTGGTTCAGAAACACTCTCACATGACCCCTGCTTATGGTCCTTACTTTTTCTTGTTACCCTTAACCACACTGGGTTTTTTCGCTCTTTCAGCGGCCTCCTGACAAAGATGACATGCCTGCTTTAAAGAAAAGCTTTTTAATTTACCTCTAAGGAAACCACAAAGGGGAAAAAAACCTCCATCTCTTCCCTCATTTAGCTTAAGACATTAAAACGGTGGTGCATCCCTCACACCCCTGCCCCAGGCCACACTATGATCTCAGGAATACTCATTAGGCCTTGGCCTTGACAAACAACACCCTGGAATAAGCTCATCTGGAGCTTATCAGAAACACTGTCTGCTCCCAGGAACTAGTGATGTCCCACAAGCTCATGGCTTTTAACAAACATCCTTGAAAACCTGTTTTTCTTACATGAATAACAACCCAAGTGGAACAGTATTTTTGTTACCGAATTTTCAAAGAAAGTTACCAACCCAATCAGCTTTTCAGTGCGGCGAGGATAAAAAATTATTATGACTAAAGCCCTCTCTCTTCCGACCCTATAAACAGTGGTTTTAAGTGAGATCCCTTGAGCTCTCCTGGACTGCAGC
Organism: Pardalotus punctatus; assembly: GCA_013400915.1. Taxonomy (NCBI): domain Eukaryota; kingdom Metazoa; phylum Chordata; class Aves; order Passeriformes; family Pardalotidae; genus Pardalotus; species Pardalotus punctatus. The sequence goes on from VZTX01028037.1 coordinate 496,079, forward strand.
AAGCTGTGGCCAGCATTTCCCTCTGGGGGGGGCACCTCTCAGAGCCAGCAAACTCCCAAGTTTGCTATTCTTGGAGGGCCACTGACGGAGCCTGGGTTGACACCACTGCTCAGGGCTCAACTCCTTGCCCCTTGAGAAGGTGGAAAGGCATCCAATGTGAGTACTTCCCCGGATCCAAGGAGAATTTTTCAGATATATACCTTGTCCATACTCTTCAAGTCTGTGTCTGTGCCAGTGTGAATAGGGCTATAGCAAATGTACTGTGAATGTTGCTCTCTGAGATTTTAAGTGTTTTACATTAGTAAGTGCGGCCTGTAAGTGACTTACTGTTGTACTGAAAGTAAATTCTACAGAATCTTTTGTTAAATTGTTTAACCTGAGGTATCGATTAAGTGCTGTTAAGTGCTTTTAAAACCTTTGTGCCTAAACTATTAGTCAAGTTTGCAGCTAAGTTTGGGAGGGGGGGATCCACTCTGAGCCTTGTGGCTCAATGGGAGGGCCTCCCTTATTTGTTTTGTCCTTACTCTTTCCTATCCTTACCCTTTTCCCATCCCCAGCCTCCGTGTTGATCATTTTGGTTGATTTTCGTTTTAGATTGACTGATTTTACTGCATTTTTTTCTCTGCATGTTTTAACCACATAGTAAGTAGAAGAGTGAACCTCACCAACGACCTCTGTTGTGCTTTTGCTTTTATATTAAACCTGCTTTTGCTGGTGATTCTTTGAGCAACTTAAAAAATTCATTACAAACACGTCCTGTAATTCTAGCAAAAAATACACTGAAGGAATCCAAAGCTTATATGGAAGCTTTCAGTGCATTGAAACGCAGGACAAAGTGCTGCACATCTAACAAGACCTTTTTTAATGTAAGCATCTGAGACAGGTGCTAATTAAGAAAACATTTAATACAGCATTAATCACTTCCGCCAACGAGGTTTCACTTCCTCTTTACTATAAACTTAATAGTTTTCTACTCATCCACAGCACGATTCTAGAAAAAGCAGGGTAGACAAGTTCTGAATTCCCAACACAAACAGGTCACAAGGAACCTAAAAATAATATCAAGGTAGGGGGAGGGAGATCTGCAAGAGAGTGCTGAACGATTTTTAATTCACACAAAAAAGTTCAAAGTAAAATTTGCTTAACACTGTCTGCCACATTTCACCTCTTTAAAATAATTAAATTCCTTTTGACTGTATTTGAAGTAATATGGAATGCAGGTTTGGTTTTTTTTTAAACATCACCATCATCATCTGCTTTCATAACAGAGACCAAAGTTACTTACAAGTTACTTCTTAGTAAAGAACTAGAAAGAACGCATTGCAGGAGATGGTGCTTTTTAGTGAAGAAAACTAGCTCCACAGCTTCCTAGACCTCTAACAGCCAAAATAAACCACCACCACCAAGTTACTATTTCTGAGATGCTGTTATCCTTTGCACCGTGGAAAAAAGTTACCACTAAAAAGCCACTTCAATTTATGTAAGGGCGCAGGATGAGATACTTTAGAAGCACATGAGATTAGCGAGGCAGTTCTGTCACATAAAACACCGAGGTGGTGATATTACATACAGCAGCTAAATTACAGCATATTTTAAGTCTTTGCCGTTGGTGACCAAGCACAGGTATTTTAAGCCTTTCCTACAGGGATCTGCAACCAGAAATTACTGTAAAATCACCGAGGACAGCCCTGCTTTCAGTGTGGTTTCGGTAGAAGACAGAAATAGAAAAAAAGGCCTTTTTTTTTAACTATTTCGGAGGTTAAGAAACCTCTCCCGCCATCCCTGCGGGCAGAGCCACCGTCCGCTCCCGCCTCGCACCTCGGCCGTGTTGAGAAGGTACAGGGGGGCCACCGGCGGGACCCCGGGGAGGCGGCAACCCTCCCCCGCCCGCAGCTCCCGCCCCCCGCACACCGGGCCCGCCACGTGCTGCCGCCCCCGGCGGCCCGCGCACGACACGGACAGCCCCGCGACCCTCGGGCAGCG